>JMSH01000072.1:39966-127381 GCA_000712465.1 Huntiella moniliformis
GGTGGGTGTGTCTCTATGATTCATGGTGAAGAGTGAATACCATCCATCATTGCTCGTTCGCTCATGTAGCGGGCAAGCCACAGTTTATACACCCCACCACCCCTGAGCCTTCGTCACCTGAACCGGGAGATGGAAGAAGTACATATAAGATGTATGGATAGTGTATATAAGAAGTAAAAAGTGACAGTACATACAGTGTCCTGAGTTAATTAAGACAATTTATTCAAGTTTTTATAGGTCATTGGATATCGCGTTTTCCGGAGTCTATACATAAACTGTTTTAGTGTGACAGTTAACAACGGAATCAAGAGTCATCAGTCCCGCTCGGCCTCGGAATACATGTTCTTTTATTTTCTCCTGTCCTCTCTTGATATTTTTACCTATTTAGTTTCTTATAAGTCAATAATACTCAGTTTTCTTCTTTAGATCTACTAGTTATCTACAATATACACACTTTACTTGACTTCCGTGAATTGTCCAATATTGTGACCAGAATCAGCCACGAACCAGGGATAAACCCACCGTTCAAGCTTGATACTACAGACACACAAAACTTAACATCCATAGACATTTTGTTTTTTTTTTGATAGAGACACACCCCTTGATGACGGTGGGGGATACCCTAGAAACATTTCCTGCCGCTTTTTTTATTCCCTTTTTTTTGTTGTTGTTGTCTTGTTATTCCCTCTGTGGATTCTTTACTTTGTTTTTGAAAATCCAGTGGTTCATACTAAGTAGTAAAAAAACAGGGCAACAAAGTCTAGATTTCTTTCTCTTAGTTCAGTTCCTTGTCTTTATACATCTAAACGGTGACACTGCTCTTCCAAATTCTCCCACCATCATCCCGTCTATCCAAGCATTCTTAAAGTTCCCGTATCGAGAATGAGAATTTGTCCTATCCACCCTAGGTCCCCGTCAGCTGAATTGCGTACATACATAATATGCAACGCACCAGCAGACTTACGAAAACTGTGAATCTCGCCGGGTACTACCTTGGGCCCCTTACATATGTACAATGTATGTACAGTATATACAAGTTGTGCACGACAGGACGTATGTACATCTTGATCTTTTGGTCAAAGCACTTGGAAAGACCAGTTACTTTTCAACTTCTCGTTGACTCCGTTTTCGTTTATCCCAATCCAATCCATAGTCAAACCGGTTTCTAAATCAACATTCCTTATAACCCCAGCTAACTTGTTCGTGTGCGTGCCAGTTTGTGGGGTCAATTATCGTTCGTCCAGGGACCAGAACAACGGCAGAACCGGTACCCTTTGTCGTTAGTTTTTGAACTTGGAAATTAGCCCGTTAGTAACAAGGGTTTTTGTTGATCTTGTTATTGGTTAGTTTAGCTCTCAAACTCTGTAGAATTCCCGTGTCGTCACTGTTTTCATGTTCATCCCTCTGTTCTTCTTTGTCTTACCCTTGAAACACCAGCCCATCACCAAAAAATTCTGTCTCTCTTTTTTTGTCTTCCCTAATTCAATGTCTCCAAAAAACAAAAACCTATCCCCTTACCGAACTGAAAATCTATTCTCTTATACATCTCAAACTTTCAAACTTCTGGTACCGTAAGCTTGGACGTTGAGAAGACAAAGCTAATGCACCTGCCTTAAATTAGTCCATCTTCTATCATCGTTCTAGCCGACTTTCCTAAAATCATCCATGCCATTGTTCATCTTTGATAGGGTTCAACCCTGCCATGTTTGGTTACACAGTTGATTTATGGTCGGTCCCGATGTTGCTATGACCCATAGTTTGTATATACGTGCGTGAGTCTCTTTTCTTTACATCTCAAATACGTGACAAGTTCTGTTTTCTCGTGAGATTGGAGTTTCCCATAGATAAGTATGACAAACTACAAACTCGTGACACCACAGATATGTCCCTCTAATTACTATGTTTTCGTATGATTTTGTTTTTCCCTACCGATGGATGGGCTAATTTCATGTTGTGCTTTGTACTTGACTTGTCCGCACTTCTCTCTCTATTTTCCCGCTTTTTTTCTTCTTTTGGTTGTCGAGTACTTGATTGGCTGTATGTACCCGTCAGATTTGCCCTGCATGTATGTATACCTTACTGTATGTAGCTATGCGGAATGCACTTGCGTGGGATGTACACCGACGTCGTTAGTTAATGGGATGCGATCGGAGATTAGACGTGATAGCCAATAAAACCGTGTACACCATACGTACGTACTGTATGTATATAGATGCTGACTGCATACATGACATGTATTGTCACCATACACCACCCGGAATCACCGTATTCAAAATGGTTAGATTCCCGGACAATTTTCGTTGTCCGTGCTTGTTATAGAACCGTGACAAAAAAGGACTTTTCTATAGTCTAGTCAGGTTCTAGCCCAACAAACTCTACCTAGTTTCTCATGGGTTCATTCAACATATATCTCATAATTTAACCCACATTATAGTACCGAGACCGCGGGTCAACCGGATCCCCTGATTACTTACTAGTCAAGACCTGACAAAAGACTCTTGATAGAATCACCAAAAGTAGTAAAAACACCAAGCATACATTAACAAACAAAGGACCCGGCGGAACCCTGGAAATTATCGGATCAACGGCAAAGACATTTGTTTATTTCTTTTTCTTTTTTCTTTGGATTTTTCGGTCCCGGTGGGTGGAAATATACTCCTCTTCTTTTTTCTTTTTCCGCCCGTTGGCACAATTTACTGGGTGATGAATTCTCCATTGTCAATATTGGCTATGGCATCTTTTCGGTAATGTGGCCGTGACCCTATAAATAAGAAGCCACCACCGTGGGGGGCGAAGGGGGGTGTTCAAGATTGGAAGATCAACAACTGTTGTGGTTGGAGGAATAAGCCAATTGGTGAAATAGTACTGGTGGTGGTGGAGGTAGAAGAACAAAGTACTCTGCAGAAATAATATTGACTTTTGGTTTTAGAGTGGCCAATACGATGGATGAAATATTTGTCTATCTTCTTATATATATCTAGATTGTTTCTATAATATCGAGAATCACATAACGAAGTCAACGTCAAAACTCATAAAGAAGTCCATTACTTTTACTTCGTTTCTTTATATGAGCCCCTCACCGAATCAGCCCCAATGGTTTGGAACCTCCACGGAAGGGAGACCTTGAAAGAAAACAAGGCTCTATCCGCCTGGGTTATCTCTCCGTACCATGCCATGCGGCCCTAACTAAGCGGGCTGATCAAGTGGGACTGTGCACATGATCGACACAGCTAGTTGAACTTGACCTGTCTTCCATCACACCACTACTATTATGAGCTACACACAGAGAGAAACTCCTCCCCCCAAAAAAAGGGATTTGTCTAAATGCCATTCGTCTAAAGACGCCGTCACTTCCTATGATGCACAACAGGAAAAGTACTCCCATAATAACTATGGACATGTCACCAACCAATGACATAAGAAAGCCTCATCCCGGGACATGAATCCCTGACAGGTGAGGTCCCCCCAGCTAACCAGCCCGTCTATCTGTGTGTCTGTCCGTCCATCTTGTTTGGTCTGTTCGCCATAGCCGCAGCGGTAAACTAGGCTAGAACAACACTCGGGCTTTCGCTTTTAACCGTATGTGTATATGAGATCGGTACCAAGAGAAGCTGTAGCGTTTGTTGTTTTTGTCACAGGTCGGAAATAGTATGAATGTGTGAAATGATGATGATGGGGGGATGGGGGGTACACAAGCGCCAGATTGTTGGAATTTCCAGCGTTGTATTCTCGGGGACTTTACCGGACTAGTGCGTGTCAGAGGGTCATGGATCTTGGAGACTGAGGTTTCTTGATATCTTGTATGTATCTATGTATATTTGTTTACTCGGAGTAAGCGATGGTCAAGTTCCATAGTTGCTTTTTTATGATGCATGTATGTACGTATGGAATCAAGAAACAAGGTTCTTCTTCTTCAATCTTCTATGCGTTTATTGAAACGCCGTCTCACATAATACTGGTCATGATGCCACTTGGCAATATCTTTTGTGACGTCCCTTTAAACTAGTTTATATCCGTCTACTCCTCCATCCCCTAGCCATAAACACGGAGCTATACATGTGACGAGACTACATTGTTGGGAAAGCCGACTAGGAACGCGGTTCTTTCCCTTCGCAGCCCGGGTTACAGCGAGGAATGCATAATATGCTTTAATGGTACATGTCGGCAAGGGCAAAGAGAAGAAGGTATTTCCGGAGATCTTGGGAGATACCTAGATGAAATATTTCTGCTTTCGGTATCTCTTTTCACCGATCAAAGGCATGTCTGGGACGGCTTGAGTGGGGTAATCGATCCTCTGATTCCTTCACGGACAGACCTTTTTTTTTGTGACAGGAAGGCTAAGCTAAGCTGTCAGCAGGCTGGGGCTAGAACGTACCAAGCTGATGGAGGGATTCAAGTCACGTTTACCGTTTGTCTCTTTCTCCACCGGTGGTCAATGGGTTGTTCATAGCGAGTCATCACAGGTAGGCTTGGTCATTGTTTACTCATGACGGCGTATAGTCTCGCTTGTCGGAATCCTGTAATCCTGGGTTGATATACCTAGTCTTCAAACTGACTTGTTTCTTAGCTATCTCTACGGCCTTTATTATTCACACCTCCCGTGGTAATATCGTCACACTCCAAGCTATTATATGTATCCATCGTGGTGTATGTATGTGCCATAGACAACCATGATCTTGCAGACTTATTTGCCAGGTGGTTGATCTCATTCCTAGTAAAGGAATATGGAAGGAGGTGACTTCCCTGGTCTTCTTAATCACGGAATTACAATACCCTTACTTGATATGTACATATATGTGTGCATCATGGCAGAAGGATCACTTCGCACTTGACCCGAACTCATCACGTCATGGCATGTATGTCTATACATACACGCATTGTATCTATGAATAAAGTACATGTATCTGGATTATACATGTAACTTCGGTCCCGTCAAAGTACAGTTATATAGTTTACCCTGGAATTCCGGTAGTTTGTCCTGGTATTTTCGGCTTACAACAATAGTCATGTTGATTCAGACAAGGTGCATCCTAGTGGAGGTAACCGGAACTATCCAACTGTATACTATACACTGTACATATGTAGGTCATACCTTTCCATGTTCTACAAACCTCAAACTGAGGCCATCAATTTGTATGTTTGGTTCGTCCCGCTAAGCGTGTTTACTAGTTTTGTTTACCAACTGATCAACTCTACCCCAAACCAAGCTAGGCAAAAGAAAACAACTACAATCTAAGACGCAGGTCAGACAGCACCCCCCCTGGATAGCACACCCAGATACCACCCACAAGTCAGTCAATCAGTCAATCAGTCAGTCACCCGTCACATACAACCCTTAGTGCAGAAAAGTGCCAAATTCCAACACCACCAGGTACCAAGCCAATCAATACCATCAGTATGGTTACATGTTGTTCTTAACCAACATATTGTTATAGCTTTTAGTTCTTCATTCAATCTCATGAAAAGGTCAAAGGACAATCCTGATTTTCAGATCATCTACACAGAAATACCCTCAAGAAGATTCCCAAAACATTGGCAATTGAAAAGTGGGAAGCATCACACTAACAAAAGAAATCTCGCCTTCATACAATGGGTTCCCTGTTCCCCCTCACATGTTCGACCGCATTACTGCGTCACAGCCCGCTCATTACTACCTTAACAACCCTAATTATAGACAACGAACTCAGACAACATAACAGCCAGGCCTTATAACTGTGGAGGACCCTTGTTCTATTATTCAGTTACACAACGCATAGACAGTTAAGCAGGGTACCCCACTGTATTGTCTTTTTTTTCTTCTTTCACTTTCATTTTCGCAGTCATCCATCATTCGGATTTCTTAAGACGAAAGATGTCCGATGAAAGCGCTCGATTCACAACAAGCTGAAATCTCTCGGCTGTCTGTCAATCCTAAAACGCAAGGTGGGTGCAGGTTTCTCCCTTCCTTTTTTTCTTTTTCTACTATGAAAAGTGATGATTTGATTGCGCAACGGCGTAGATGGAATTCCCGCTATGGGTCCCTTTTTTTTACAATGAGATGCTCTATAACCCGCCAGATCCTCGCTTCCCCCCGTCCTTCCCACCGCTCCCTTGCGGCCGAATGGTTAGGATAAGGTAAGGACCTACGAAGACGGAGGAAGAGAAGGAAAGAGGAGACGAGAGTGCATAGAGACACTTTGGTTTTCTTTATTATTAACACACCATGCTATACTATATTCACACCTTCTTGAGATGTGCCTTCAAAAAGTCAAGTCAAGTAACAAAATAACCCTTGTATTCACTCAGTTCAACAAGAATCGGAAATATTTCGAAAGCCCGCCTTGAACATGGATAAAAGAAGGAAGTAACCAAGCAAGCGAACCAATCACGGATCCCCGGTGATTCGCTTTTGACGGGGACATGGGGGGAGGTGGGAGGGGGGCAGGCAACATAGCAGCGCGCAGACCGGCTGGACAACCAATATTTTTTTTTCACTTTCTTTTTCAGCAATAGTGTGAGTGGGGGATTTTATTCGCCGGACACAGTGAAAAATTAGTGACAAACGGACATAAGTGACGAGGTGACTTACCGCTCGAACTAACACTTTGTTACCTTTTTTGGGGGGGAGGACATTTGGATTTTCTGGAGGCGGTATGTACATGCGTATGGTTATGTACTTTGGAGACTTGGGTTTAGTGGCTAACGTCATGTCGGTTCACGGCTGGCGGCTGGCGGCTGACTCGGAATGCAAATATACGACGGCGGCGGGCCATTTTTTTGATCGCTTTGGCTTTTCGTCTCGCTTGTCTTGTTCTTGAATACTTGTAGGTTGTAGGGTGGTGACACTCCTCGGGATTTTCAAAACACCGGATTTTGATGGGATTCCGTTGGGAGTTAGGGTAGCTTGCCTTTTTTGGATTTGGCGTCTATTGTATTGTATATGGATGTTGAGAGCGCTTGGGATCCTCTGGGTTTATGGTGGTCCCGCGTGATGATTAGGTTTGTGGACTTATTGGTTATCATGTGGACTATTTATATACCTATGTATGTAGATATATATGTATGTATACACCACCATCCATGATATGTACATATATACATACAATACTCGCCGCAGGTTTCATGCACGCCATAAATTCTCACACATCCAACACATATTATACATATTCAATCCATCCAATTGACGCCCGTAGGAGCAATACAATCCCTCAATCCTACCGCCGAAAATCCCATCCATCCCAGGTCATCCTGTCCGCAAGCCACCCCAAAATGGGATCACAACTGAACATAGTGGGTGGCCGTCGGTCCATCCCAGCTTCAAAGAGCTCTCAGCCTTCCAGCCAACAGACCATCTATCTACATATGAACACTGGTCCATTCATTCCTCCCGAAATCAAGCTTGGGACGAATTCTAGCCTATTTCCCTTTTCCTTCTTTCATCTAGATGCATATTCAGTCAGAATGTAACAGTCTGTCTTGAGAAAGAGGATGATGAGCCGGCTGCAACCATGGAATACGAGCCATCCATCTCTTACTTTTGTCCATCTTACCAGCTTGTTGCTAATCTGGTCTATAGTCAGCAGCCTCAAAGAGGAGAGAAGAAAATTGAAAAACCTGGATAACGTCACACCGTCACTTATTTGTGGCAGTCGAGCTGAAAAGAAAAAAGTCAGCGGGCGGCTGTCTGTCTGGCTGGATGGCTTGGACTGTATTCTCTTTGCCTCTTGCTTACTTAATTACATAGTAACAGGAACGACCCCCGCGCCTCCATCTATCCTTTTCTTCATTACCCGCTTGTCAATAAAGACATAGAAAGTCTACCCACGTCATCGACATGCCGGAAACCTAGCCAATCACTTTCCACTACTGAATTTCTTCCTCTTTTTTTTTGCCTTCATCAACAGGGCTGTTCGCCGCCACTATTTGCCCGTGTATGTGTGGATGGTATATACATACATGTTTAAAAATGGCGCGGTGAGGAAATCCTTAAAAGTAGCTGACGGATGCCTACCACAAGCTGTTACGCCAGTCAGCCTTTTTGACTAGGTTGTCCGTTTGATTTCTTGTATAACATTGGCCGTAATATAGGTGATAGTGGGGAACTTGGCTAACGAAGGAATGAATTATGCCGAGGAATAAAGAGTGTCTGAGAGGATTAAAGGTAAGATACATAGATAGAAGAGAGAAAGCGAGAAAGAGCAAAAGAGAGAGACAGGCAGAAATCAAAGACATACATTTTTTCTCGAGTATCACAGTTATTGAATTGGTACATACATACTACCACTCCCGTGACAAGTAATCCAGGCGAATGACATTACTTTTTTAGGTCTCTAAAGAACCTCGGTCACTTCCCGTTTTTTCTAAAGGGCAAACCCACTCTGTCAAACCCGCCACAAGGTATAATACCCGGATCCACCCCCACTCGTTGAAAATCACGAAAACCAGAAAGAAGAGCTATTCAAACAGGAGAAAAGGAGAGTGGGTTCTGGCTGAACAACGCCACTGGGAAAAGCCACTAGGTCCTGGATGCAGAAAACCCGCAATTTGTGGGAACCCAAACGGCGTTTTGGCTAGGGAGTGGTGGGGTGGGTGCCCTTTTTTCACTTCCTCCGATTGGCGTTACGGGAGGTCTTTAGGGACTTGCCCGGTACATAGGACCAATTGATGGGCATCCTTCCCGTTGGCTTTGGTCCGATCACTGGAACTATACCTTACTTGTCGAGCGGTGTAGGAACTGTCTATAATCTCTCTAAAGGACTCTCTAAATAACAGCCAAGTACATATATCTTTAGTGGCTCAATAGGCTATCCACCCTCTACAAAGTACCGTACCTCAGTAAAGCAGGTACATGCATCCTCTATCTTAACAATGCCTCAGTTTATTCATACATTTGCATGACCGACCAGTAAGCTGAAGATGAATGGTGGCTCGTTCCCGTCATAACTAAGAGGGATACAATATCTGTAAAGACTCAGGAACGAACGCCATCTTCAGGTAATCAGATGAGCTGCAAGGCAGATTCAGAACTCATCCCGATACGACAAGTCGAGGCTGTTAACGGCAAGAATGACCGACCTACCGGACGATCATCACCCGTACATGTGCACAAGGAAAAGAGAGAGAGAAAGAGAAGAAGGAAGGGATGGGATATGATTCGAAAGGGAGGGGGTGTGTCAGTTACTTACCTTTGGAGTGGAACTGGCTTCGTCTAGAGTGAACTTACTTTTTGCTTTTCAGAGTCTTTCTTACCTACATATCCATAGTTACTTTGCAAACTGGCATGTAGCCTGCATAAAGCAGGGATCGCGTTGTCCTTCAAAGTAACCACAACTCCATGAGTTACTCAACCTATCCATTTCGGGGCCATGATCGCGGTAGGATTATGGTCTGGTGATGGACCCAGTGACGGTGTTTAATTGTGTTGGTGACGGGCTACTGCGGGTATGCGGCGCAAGGAAAATGCGTGCGTAGGGAAAGGGAATGAATGAGAAATAATTTGCCCTAGGATAGGAGCGTCTGCGTCCTCGAAGACATGTATCTACCCGTTCGCCTTATTTTCTGCATACATACGCTTTGGAGACGGGAGGCGTCTGATGCTCGGGACGTGATCAAAAGCCGGGGGAATTAGGCTTCGCTGGCTTTGGGGGAGGTCTGGCGTGGTGAAGACGGATGAGGTTCTTTGATTAAAGTGGACAGTGTCTTGTCGAGGACATGTTCCGTCGTGGAACAACAACTAACATCCAACCCGTCTGTCCGTCTACATTCAAAGGTAAAGTCACCACTACTAAACAGACATCCATCTAACCATAAACACCTAGATATACCCACCTATTTAGTACACCCATTTCTTTTCCCGCTCACCCACCACGATCCGCCATTCGCACTAGCCATGTCTAGCTGTATACACCACCACCACCACAGCCACGATATCTCAAACTCATCCAGCTTCGGACCTGATGTCATAGCCAAGCTCCACCCCGTTTCAGATACAGCAGCCGTCATATCCTCCCGTACCCGTCACACCCCCATCGGCAACCCCCATTGCCATCCCATCATTCTCCTCCCGGCCTTACATTCCGACGGCGTCGTCCATATTCCACTGTTTTGGAGAAATCCACCCGCGACAAACCTGCTTGTTATGCGTCTGCACAGAGACATGTCGGACAACATGTACAGATGGCGTTGGTGGTAGTTGCATCCAAGGTCGGACTATTTCGCCGTGTCACAATGGTACAAATGCCCGAGCTTGCCTTGTGTACCCGCGCTACAAGGGATGTCAAGGGGTGTTGTCTCTGAGAGCCATGTCCGAGCTGTGGGAAAGTGACTTTATTATGATGGCGTCATGATGAATGAGAGAGGGTGTGTTTGAGACACGTAAACGGGAGTCGTCAGCTTGTTGTACTGTTAGAGTTTCCTAAATTAGAGGGGATTATCGCACGTCTGTGGGCTTCCGGGGAATGGCAAGCCTGAGCACTTCGGCTCCGTGCAGGACCCGGGATTAGTTCCCGTGGGTATATATATATATATATACAAACGGGGAAGAGAGACAAACAGGGTACTGGGGGATGCGTTTGTATCGTGACTCGGGGTGGGTGACGGGCTTTACATCACCTTCGAGACAGGCGGGAGTGGCGGCTTGAGTTGCATCAATGGGATGCATGTAGGCCGCACCGCCCCCCAGGTTCGAGACAGAGACATTATGGTGACTATTGCGTTTGTTCGGTCTTGTTGACGTGGTGTAGGTACATAGTTCTCAATGACGTGTAGTTAAGGTCAAAGTACTGCGGGAATAGTCTCATCGAGTCTGTTGTTGTACAAGGAGCCCCTGACATGAAGAGTGTAGTCGGGACTGAAGTGTTACGGGACATTGCGAGACGAAGAGCACATTGGTGCTGTTTTTTAGGGATATGGTAATATTAATTGGGATGTAGCCAACTAGTCGATTAAATGTACCGACATACAAAAGACGTACATCTATTAGCTAAGTGACGGCGCTCACTATTCACGGTACCAGTACAATCTTTACAACCATTTCAATTTGATACTAACCCTACATGTAGGCAATAGGGTTGACAATATCCCACTCTATTTAGTGCCCTATTAGTGGAGAAAATGCATGACATGTCCCCAAGAACAAGGTTGTTTAAACCTCAAACCGGGTCTGTCCATGTAAATTTCCTCGCACTGATCGCGAGCACTGATGCCATCCAAGCCAAGCCAAGCCAACACCTCACCAAGCAGCATATTTCCGTCCTGTCAAACCGCTCTCAACGAGATACTTGAGTACCTATTCTTCTCAGGAACATGATGACTTGTCAACGTCGGAGGAAAGCGATATCCAAGACATACTCCACGACAAGTAAGGCTAGCTTGTTCCCTTGTAGAATCTAGTAACTAGGAGCCTCGCTTTTCTCCACCCCCACGATGGAAGATGGACTAGACTGGAATCTAGTCCGCTGGAAGGATTTTCAAAGTCGTGGCTTTGGCTTGTTGATATGTGGAAAAAGGGAGACGACAGCGGAAGGAAGAGTGGCAGATGTGGGATATTAAGACAGGGTCTTGGAAACATCTTGGTGGTCTTGATGGTGGGAACGTATCTTCTACTTTTTGTTTCTTGCGCCCGGATTGTTTGGTTGGTTGATTGATAAGACGAGTTGGTTTAGACCCCACGGTCATATATTTGTAATATCGATATCACCACTTTTGATATAGTTCCCTGGTTGCCTGTTTTTGGTGTGCAACTTTGTTCTTTCTTTTGTTGTTCCCAAGGGAGAGGGTTACCTATTTGTTTCATTCCGTCTTTCTTCGTCACATACGGGTGACATCTCGAAGGTCAGGTACATACTTGAAGGCCATATCTGGTAGTATCAGGTACTAGGACTTTACCTCCGTCACACAGAGATATATCGGACCTTTTCATTCATTCGTTTCTTTATTATATACCCGGCCGTCTGATATGGAGGAACAAAAAGCCTCATCGCTTAGTGCGGTGTCAAACAATGACATAGAAGCCATGTCTTCTAAACCCCCCCAAAACGACCTCAAGCGGGACCTTGCCTCCCGGCACATCAACATGATTGCTCTCGCCGGCATGATTGTAAGTCCATCCTCCACTCCTACTACCTCGCCAATCTAACACCATCCCCAGGGAACCGGTCTCTTTCTCTCCTCCGGACAATCCCTCGCCATTGCCGGCCCCGTCGGAACCCTCCTAGCCTACATAATAATGGGTTTCGTCGCCGCCGGAATCTCCTACACCACGGGCGAAATGACCTCCTTCCACACCGAAACAGGCGGTTTCATCCGCCATGCAACCAAGTATGTGGAGCCGGCTCTGGGAGCTGCTACCGGTTGGAACTTCTGGTATACCATTGCTATTGCCGTGCCGGCGGAGTTATCAGCTGCTGCTACGCTCGTTCAGTTCTGGAACAAAAGTGTTAATGTTGCCGTGTGGTTGTCCGTTTTCCTGGTTTTCATCGTCGTGCTTAATTTCTGTGGGGTGCGGCTTTATGGAGAGTCGGAGGTTATCTTTGCGACGTTGAAGATTATGTTGATTTTTGGGTTGATTATTGGTGGGTTGGTTATTGATCTTGGTGGCGGGCCGAATCATGAACGTCTTGGATTCCGCTATTGGAGGGATCCGGGCCCGTTTAATACCTATGTCAAGACTGGCTCGGCTGGACAGTTCCTCGCATGGTGGAAAATCATGATTTCTGCGGCTTACTCGTATGGGAACATCCAAATTGTTGCAATCTCTGGTAACGAGACACAGAACCCCCGACGGAACATTGCCAACGCTACGAAGAAGATCTTTTGGCGTATCGTCATCTTCTATGTCGCTACCATCTTCGTTGTCACCCTTATTATCCCCTACGACGATGCTTCCCTTTCCATATCCACCGGCAACGCAGCTCAATCGCCATTCGTCATCGCCTTCCGTCGTGCCGGAATCTCCGTTGTCCCATCCATAATCAACGCTGTCGTATGCACCTCTGCCATCTCCGGTTCCTCGGCGTGTATATACATTGCCTCTCGTACTCTCTACGGACTTTCCAAAGACGGCCATGCCCCCACAGCTTTCCAGATCTGTAACCGTCGTGGAGTTCCGTATTGGGCTGTAGCGGCTACGTGTGTCCCGTTGCCTCTCGTCTATCTTAACTGCAACAATAACTCTTCCGTCGTTTTCGGATGGTTTGTCAATATTACGACTTTGGCGGGTATGGTCGGTTGGATTGTCATTCAAGTAACATATCTTCGCTTCCTACGTGCACTGCGGGCCCAGGGCTACACACGGGATGACTTGTACTACAAGGCCCCACTACAGCCGTACCTTGCTTACTTTTCTCTGGGCATGGTGGTTCTGGTGGTTTTGTTTAGTGGGTGGGATATTTTTCTGAAGGGGAGTTTTACGTCGTCTGGGTTCTTGACGAACTATCTCAACTTGTTCATTTTTGCTGGGTTATATGGGTTCTTTAAGATTTACTTGAAGAGTAGGGTTGTGCCCTTGGGGGATATCGATTTGAAAACTGATATGGAGTTGGTGAGACTCGATAAGGAGGCCGAGGCTATTACGATGCGGCCGGTGGTTGGTTCAGTGGCCCGACTTAAAAGGTGGCTCCGGGAGAATATCTTCTAATTCAGTGTCTGTATATGTACATATGTTTCAATACCACGTCTACTCATCTCACTCAAGTACATATAAAGGTGATAATGGCCATGTTATAGCTCCTATATGTAGGCATATGCACGCCGTCACGGCTCCTATGAACTCGCCAGTGTGTTGACGATCCTTCAGCAATCAACCGTCGCCACCAAGAAGGCACGTCAACCATGAGGCAGCATTGATGGATTCCACGTTCGTCTGTATTCGGCTGAGTCTACTACCGGAATGGATCGGCCGGATGTATGTAAGTCATTGAGTCAGTCGTCCAGAAGCAGATTGCCGGTCTGGGATCATTAAGGCTTAGGAACATGAGATGATCACTAAAAATGGCATCATAAAGAATACAATGGGTCCCCGGGATTCAACAAGGAAAAGCTTTCACCAGTCGGCCGGGAATAGAGAATCTGAAGACTTTGGGACCGAGGGTAACCTACCCCGTGATAATGGTAAATCACACCAGTAGCTGGGGTCATGTGTGTATGACGCTGACGACAGGAGATCGAGGTTTTTTTTACGAGAACGAACAGATGGTTGTTGTTGAGATGTATGTACATACGTATGTACCTCACATAATTGGCCAAATCAGCCACTCATATATCATACATATATAGGTCATTGCACATTGAACGTACTGTTTTTAATGAGTGATTGCTTTGACTTGGAACCGTATGTCCGTCCATTCACAGCGTCACCAAAAACATGGCAATACCAGACAAAACTCACATTCAACGGTCAAAAGAGCCGCAGGCCTTACTAACACCACGCCATTCAATCTCATTAGTTCAATTTTCATCAAGCCTCAGTCATCAGTCAAGTGGTTCAATATCCCAATAAAGTGACATGCCAAACATACCACCAACCCGCTCGTTCGTTTCCCATCGGTCCAGACAAAGCCACGCACGAGGAATCCATCAGGCCATTTTCCACTTTGGTTGCACGTTTTTTGGCCTTGCCGGCTGGTAAATCGCATGGAATGGACAGGGGTCATGGTCCCGATGAGAAGTGCACATTTGGGGTTGGGGTTGGTAAGGGTTGTGGGGTCTGCTGTATGGAGTAATGGACCTAATGTGGTAAGAGACTTGTGAGAGTGTACGTACGTATGAGTGAAAGAGTGTATATGTATGTGTATGCGAAGTCTACAAACACGATGGTGGTTTGATGCAGCGTCATTGAATTGTTAATTTTGGTGCAAGATGTGGGGTTAAAGTCATGGGGATAGAATTATTCACACCCGACATTCCAATCTCACGTTGAACCGGATGGCAAATAATTGACGCCTCACGCCTTTGGTCGTATACATTTGGCACAGATATATAATAGAGGCTTGGCAAATCATTCCTACCGCAGCTTTCACGTCTCCTTTTTAATCGCCGAAACGGATTTCCAACGTCCAAACCAATGACATAATTTCACCACGGACTTCTTAACCTGGAGACAACAAGTCATCTATTTTGACTACCGGACAAGGTCAGCCTTGTCAAGATGATAGATGTACAGGATACATGCGGTACAATGAAGCTTACATACTTTTACTACATGACTTTATATAGTCCCTTGTCAATACAGTCGAGTCATGAGTATGATTCCCCGAATCATGTATAGGCCCGGCATCAACTCCGAATCGTCTCAACATCCCAAGACTTTTGGTCCGCGGCGAAAACGTGGGTAAATGCCTTCGCCCTAGACACCGGCAGATACTACCCAATCAAGTAATTCTCCCACGGCATGTACATACAATATGTATGCATCGATATTGGAGATGACAATCTCGCAACGGCGGGGCGACACGGGATTTTTGAGGTCTCAATTCGGGGGTGTTGTACAACTCATCAATCGTAGGAAGCTGGATTTACAATCCTCCAACCAATCAAACAGACACACAACCAACCAAAGCAACCCAGAAAATCCAACAAAGAACCCAAGAGAGTCGAGCTCGGCCCCACTCTATCACGCACATGCTGCAACAACGTCTCAATCGCCATAAAATGAAACCTCAACCTGCAGCGCGTATACTCCAAATCGTAGGTGAGTTGTGATAGAATTTTACCAGACAGGATCTTTTGTGGTTTGGTGGTTATTTACTCCTATCAGATATCACCACGGCCGAGGCATAAATCATTTAGAACAAAATGTACATACACATGTAACTACTCGTATTGAACCCCGAAATCCATTTACGCTGTTAGCGTCCCACTAACAACGTCAAAGTACAGCGGGAAAAAAGAAACTGCCCTGGCCCTAGAAAAGCTAGAACGTGGCAATCGTGCCAGAAATGGGCGAGACTCAGGTCCATGACGAGGTGGACGCCACCACGTCAGGAAATTTCCCTTTTTGGACTTGAAATATGCCAAGATGCGGTGTTTGATTGTGGGTTGGTTCATTTTCACTAACCTCGTGAATTCATGAGTTTTTGAGGAGTGTGACTTTTTGGCTGGTTCTTGTAAGTAATAATTATTTGCAGTAACTTAATCGCTAAGGTTACCGACCGGCTAATGTTTGCTTAGTCAGAGGTTCAAGAAAACATGGGTTAGAAGGGTCACATTCAAATCATCTTAACCATTGGTACCGGTACCCATGGGATTTCATGAAGAATCTTCAGCTTTCAAAAAGGCACATCAATGAATGACCTCACAAATGACTCTTTTATGACTATATCTCGTCCGATGGAAGCTTCATGAGGCTCAACGGCCCGGAAAACTAGGACCCAAGGCCACGATAGAGTGGCTTTAGCTCCCCGACTGATGCCACAACCCTAAGGCACCAGGGCCACTCTTTGTCGACTAACAAGGCATCAAAACAGGATGAAGCTAGGGAATTGAATAGGATGGGTTTTCCCGACAATAGGACCGCGAATGTGTCAAACTTGTAAAGTCTTGAGCCTCCCGTTCAAGTGGGGTGGAAAACAGACCAGAATAGGACGCCATGAGACCACTCTGAGGGGACTGAGGTTCCGTGTCCGCCCGGGTCTTGCAGGGCTTTTGTTGTGTTGCGATGGAACCCACGTTCGGCATTAGAGAGGAGGGGAAAGGTGGGGGGACAAGACAAGGGGATCGTCTAAGTATGTACATATACATGTTGTATGTATGTAGGTCAATTGACTCTTGGACTTTCTATAGATCATACAGATATCTATAGGTAGATATCTATAGAGTCTTCGTGTACGTACTTACTTACGTAGATACCCATATATATACAAACACTCACGTCTCCCGTCCATCCCACTCTTCGATACAGTAACTACCCTTCATCCCCCTCCTTTTGTCAACCATCTACATATGTACATGTCTACTATTAGTACTACGCACTATGTGCAACGTATAGACGCCCCCACTAAGCGCTAAGCTGAAGCTGACCCGTGAAAAAGGACCCGCTACCTATAACTGAATAGCTCGCTCCCCGCCGTCATAGTCTCGTAACTTGCGTACCGCCGGCCCCTTCCGCTCACTTAGTAGTACGATATGTGCGCTTCTGACGGGCCTTCGGAAAGGTTGGCGACAAATGCATGATTGACAGGGGACAGCAAGACGAGCAGGAGGGGCTGGCTTTCTCACTTGTGGTGTGGCTATATACAATATTCACGTCTGTATACATACATGTACTTAGATACATATATCTCTTAGTATTTGTGTTTGGCCGAGACTACAAACAACTTGTTCCGGATCTGGTAAACAGTACAGAATCGCGCCACATGGGCTGTGCTCAAGGTATGTTTAACCCCTGACCCTAGCAAACAATGGGTGTTCATGAAAGCATGAATCAGTAGGTTAGGTCCGTTCGCCGAGATCTTGGATTTATCGACAATGAAAAGCAATCGTTTTTTTTTTTCAAGACTTGTTGATTTCTGTCAAGACACATGTGTAGCCAGGCGGTTCAGAAGATCCCATTGTTCATATGAATGACGGGATCAAAATGAAACAATGAGCTGGCGTGGGTGTCTCGAAAGTCGAGATTGGCCGTGTCTTTTGTGGAATCGTCTGTGTAGTAAGTCGGCCGTTTCTAATTGCCGGGTGTCCCGTTGGTATATGTACATATAGTGAGCGGATGGATGCTGTATACCTGCACATGCACTGTACATACATACATAGATGTGCATTGGAGAAATTCCAGTTCATGGCGCACAAGCGGGATGTATGCTGGGTTGTCTCCAAAAGAGGAGGGCTTCTCGATGTTTCCCCAAGTAGTATGTATTTTTCGAGTGGATCAATTATTTGCCACTTGATGAGTATGAGAATGAAATGGAAGCGAAACAAAAAGAATTCATGTCGAATCTCATCGAGACTAGAGAAATCACGAGAGTGTGACGTGTGAAATTGGTGGATATCCCACTTCAAAAGATTTCGGGGCAAAAGGGTATAGTCGCCTATGGTTTTCACGGACTTGATGGTCACGGGTACGAAGGATGAATCTAGAACATGGGCACTGATTGTCACCTACAGAAGTCGATGTACACCCACCCACATGTACACATGTGTGTACAACCTATCTAAATATGCCGCCGTTTTTTAGCCGTCTACTTTACTAGAGAACCCCGAGTTTCGACCTACATATGTATATCAATACTAATAGAACGAGTATTAATTCACTATGTCGCCTGCAGGTCCAGGCCACCAGTTGTCTTGTAAACTAAGTCCGCTTGTCGTGCATTCCGATATTGACCGATTTCATGCAGGCAAGTACTAGCTCCACGGGATAACCAGAGGACGCATTTGTATGTTGTTTCTTTTTTGGATCTCGCCGAACAACGGCCACTAGGAAGGACAGAATACGCATGTGAGAGGTAGTGTCCATGACACCAATTCCATCCCGCCAATACATGCTTGTTTGTAGATACCGAAACCCGTCTAGTCCGTCTATGTATGTGTGGACATGACTTGGCTTGGTGTTTTAATAACTTCTCACTCAGACCTTCACGTCCAGTTTTTTTTCTTTCATATGGTACCACTTCCCATTAAATCGTGGCTATCATGGCCTGCTCAGCGTTTCAATCCGTGCTTTTTCCCACAGAGTCAGTGGCCTTGGGGCCCGGAAAACTGCTACCATAGGGGAAGGAGCTAGGAATGGGAGGGGTGTAGCCAAAAGGAAGGAGGTAGACTGACAGGGGTGAATGAATGGGTGGGTAGTTTGGTTTATTTGGTAGCCCAGGCTCACATCGATTTGGAGTCGATAAATTCAATGGATTTATTTATATTTTTTTCTGGTCTTTTTCTTAGAAACTGCTTTGGGGATGTTGTAGTACCTACTTGTGTACCTACCTGCGTATGTATGTACCTCCCCCCTCCTCTCCATCTAGCTACGACTAACGTCAAGGCCCGGCTGCTAATATATAACATGCACGTCTTCCCCGACTTGTGTGTCTCGAGAATGGCTTCTCAATCTATCATCTCCAGCAACTTCTCTGATTGAATATCATCTTTATTGTCTTTGACATTCTTGTTCTTACTTATTCCTTAAGAACTTGTCCGGCAATATCTCCAACTTTCCCCTCCTTATACTTTGTGTTTCTCAAAGTCTCCCAGCGTTATTACTTTATACCATTGTTCACTATGGCTACTACTATGTCCCAGAACCCTATGGGGTACTACAACAAGCAGGTAAACATAATTCACTTATACCAACCCAGCTTTTGAAACATGCATTAACATGGTTTGTTCGTCTTATCATAGGTCTTGAATCAGAGTCCCGATTCCCAAGGACTTCCATCATACCCTTTCACCGACCAATACAACCAGTTTGGTAGTGACATGTGGATGCAACAACAGACCCAGCCCAAGAACTTCTTTGTATCCCCCGAGGCAATCATGCCCCGCACCGCTTCCGAGAGTCCCTCCATCATCCCACTTGATCTGGACACCACAGCAAACGGTTTCTCCGAGCCTCTCACCGACAACCTCTTCCAAAGTTCGCCCATCGACGGTCCCACTATGATGTTCCAACCTTTCTCCAATGCCACGAATCCCGCCTCTTCCAGCACCTACGACTTCCTCGCTTCCCCAACCTTCTCTGTAACCTCCCCAATTGGTCATCGCAAGACGGTCAGCGACGTCTCAAGTAGCGATAGTCTCCGCAGTAGCACCTCCCCGCCACCAATGAACCCCGTGAGAACCACCCGGTCCTCCGCCCCCTCAAGGACAAACGGGCTCGTCAGTGGTCGGAGAACTACCCTTCCTCCTAAGAAGACTACACACAACATGATTGAGAAGCGGTATCGCAATAACCTTAACGACAAGATTGCTGCTCTTAGAGATGCTATTCCCGCTATGCGCGTCATGGTTCAGCGCCTGGAAAACCAGGTGTTGACCGGTGGTGACATTCCAGAAGAGGATGATGAGGAGGACTTGGATGGCCTTCAACCGGCAAACAAGGTCAACAAGGCTACTATTCTTAGTAAAGCGACAGAGTACATTGCCCACCTTGAGGCTAAGAATAAGGCGTTGGCAAGTGAGAATTCAGAGCTTAAGACCAAGGTGTCAGATCTCGAGATGGTTGTGTTATGCAAGCCTGAGCCATCTGACATGTGGGCTTGAACCTTCATTCTCTTTAATCTTGTCTACTGCTCTTTTTTTCTTTGTACTATATACCCCATATTTGTTCTGAGTCTCGTTGTTCAAGGACCCAGAACCTGATCAGTGTTGTGTTTGTTTTGTTTCGGGGGTCATCCTTTGTTCTCTTTGGTTATGTTGTGTATTTGTTTCTTTTTCCGTTTTGTTGTTGTCAAAAGACTACGAGCGATGATTTCGGGTTTGGCGTTCGGTCCCTGGGTTTTATACTGCTACTGTTGCTCTTGATATGGCCTTTAGACCCTGATTTGATAGGGATGCGGACATGGAAACAGCGAAGTTGTCACGGTGTTGATACATGGCGTTGGATTTTGCTTTCTGTTGTGCATATTGCTCTTTTGGTTGGCAAGTGGAGTATAGATTGCTTTTAAGCAGGTCTCTAAGAAGACACTGTTTGTAGTCTTGATTGTTATTTGAATTCTCATCTCTGTAAAATATATTGGTTTTCTGTTCTACTTTGTCGATGTTTTCGTTTTTGGTTCCTTTTGTCCGCGGTCATGTTCAGTTCTTAAGCGGGATTCATCCTTTTCCCCTATATTATGGCAGTCCCGGGTAAGACATAGACAATATTCGGCTCTCTAATAGTTGTTCCTTCTTTAAAAATCTCCTAAGAGTGACAACCGGCCAGCTCCGCCTGCAATAGCTGAATATTTATTCATCCTAAAGCTTGCTTCGTCTCTTTGGAATGGATAACTGTTGTCCGCTTTGAGCTTACACGTGGGGCCTTCCATGCAATGGCCTTCATAGAAGGATCCCGCACATGCACAGGCGGAGACGTGGATTAGCTTCGGTACATTAGATATGGTTGAGGTACAAGCTCAAATCGGGACGTGAGATATACACACCTGCATATATTGTTCTACCAATGCTACTTCCAATGTAAAGCTGACAACCTTCGAGAACCTCTATGAAAGTACGATTCTTATCACCTGATGAATAACAATGCGTTTATGCACAGATTCTTCTGCATTAGTGACTACTTTATAATGGAAACTAGCTATCCACAATGAAACTTAAACCCCCACGTTTATACTATGGAACCGCCCGATCAACCAGTGAAGAGTAACAGTGCGAGTGGATCACGAGAATCTCGGCATGCGAAGATAATAGACGTGTGTCCGTGAGTAGCCCTTCACATGCGGTACTGTCCGGTCTAGGGGAAGTTTGAAGGAAAGACCACGATCAGACCCTTTATACATACCTCTTATTACCTATCAGGTAACAGCCACTGCCACTGTCACCGTTGCCGTGGGCCCATTCCACCTCTGTAGATACACAATTACCTGTTTACCCCGCGGTACCCTTGTCTGTAATCACCCGTGGGGTATCCAAGACGGCCCGTCTCTGTCAGTTCATCCGACGAACTCCTCGGTACCCCCAACTACCTATTCCCAATCAAGCCGTGTGGTGCATACCCTCCCAAAACAGCAGGAGGGTGACTCGGACAATCGAATCATGATATTTTGACACCCATTTAACCGCTGTATCATATAGACATGGCGGCATTTATGAGGCGCCGTTGAATGCCGCAAGGTTGGGAGAGCTGGTCTTGATGTTGGAAACGACTCCGCTGGAACCAAGAGCTAGAATCCGCTTGGTCACAGCAGCAGGGGTCTTCAGCGATTCTAAAGTCATCAGGTAAACCGCCAGACCAGCAACATGAGGAGATGCCATCGACGTTCCAGACATGGTAGCTAACGCCGTGTTGGAAGTATAATAGAGCGACTTAATGCTACTACCGGGGGCCAAGATATCCACAGACGAACCATAGTTCGAGTACGAAGCCTCTCCAAAAGTCTTGTCAAGCGCGCCGACAACAAGAGCGGTTGTCGCTGAGGCTGGCGACTTGGTCGATGCATTAACATTGTCATTACCAGAGGCAACCACGGTTAAAATCCCAGCAGAGTAGCCAGTAGCAATCGCGTTGTTCAAGGCATCCGATTTCGATCCACCTAAGACAAAGGGAGAAAAATGCGCGTTAGCGTGATAATCTTTTTAAAAAAAATTGACTACTTCGGAACGTCCCGGTCTTACACGGGTGTTACACAAAGAAATCGATTTGGAAAGATGTAATGCAAGGGGTTGGGCTAGGGTACTTACTAATAGACAAGTTGATGATGGCCTTTCCGACACGGCTGGTGCTTTTGATGTTGTTGACGGCCCAGTTGTATCCGGCGAGGATCACAGAGGTGGATGTGGAACTGCCGGAGAAAACCTTGACGTCGATAAGGTTGGTTTTCTTGGCGACTCCGTACGTGGTGGATCCAATGATACCAGCAACATGGGTACCGTGGCCAACGGCATCCTCAAAGGTGCCACCGGCGGCGTTATACCCCTGGCTGGCGCGGCCGCCAAAGTCGGTGTGGGTGGTCCGGATACCAGAGTCGACTACGTACACGTATGTGCCTGACCCGGCGGTCGAATCGTATTTGTACGTGGTAGCCTTGTTGTTATGGGCGGATGTGGCAGCGAGGCCCCAGTCAGGGTTAGTCTGGGTAGTGACGGAAGAGATGGTGAAGACCTGGTCCTCTTCGACAATGTGGACGTCATCTGAGGCGGTGATCTCCGCGATGGTGGCGTCGTCGAAGTGCCCGGCGTAAGCTTGGAAACCAGTGGTGTTGTAGAGGTGGGTGCGGCCGTCGAAGGAGATGGTGGTGTTTTCGGAGCGCTTAGCGAGGTTCCGCTTGTGGACACGGTCGACCCAGTCAAGATGGTCGTCGAGCTGGTGGGTTACGACATCTTTGAGGGTGATGATGTAGCGGTTTGACACGTCGATGGCGGTGGTGGTGGAGTTACCTGGGGATCTAACCACGGGAGAGGCAACCGAGACGGTCGCGGAGGCAACGAAGGCCGTGAGAGAGATGAAGAATTTCATGGTGACTTGAGAGAAAGTGGAATTGAAAAGTGAGAAGAGTAGAGAAGAGTGAGTTTATAGAATGGGTGAGATAGATAGAAGAATGTGAGTGCTGATGATGAGAAAAGAAGATGGTGAAGAAGAGGAAACATGCAGCCTTTTATCCTAATCCGTTGGTACCATGGGCACGTTGAATCTTGTTACTAGAAACTCTCTCGGTCTTCACCGCAGCTTGTTCTTCTCGAGGATCACTAGGAACGGCTTCTCGGGATGGTCATTTTCATCGATGCCCGAGTTGTGACGACGCAATATTCCTATGGCCTCCGGATCAAGATAGTTTCTCCGCGATGGCAAATCATCGTTATATTCGCCTACTCCGTGTACAGGACAATATAATATGCCTAGCCACACAGCAACAACAACTCCGGATATCGACACTATTACACGCGGTATCCGAACCTTAGTTACACCCCACAGTATAATAACATTAACAATCAAGACCTCCCTTTGTGTAAGTCCCCCAGAATCGCGCTAACTCTGAGGTAACTTGTGGGGCGTATATGGAACAAACTGCTGTAGCCCTACATCCGAACATATCCCCAAGAACACCCAATGCCACGAGTTCGCTACAGTTACCCCACCAAATGAGGATCTAGCACGTCGTTAAGCGACAGACATTCCCATCATGTGATCTTGCGGGGAACACCGTTGGGTTACCGCCCACTCCCACAACCTGGGGAAGTCATCCATATTAGACGAGATACCAGGATGGACAAAGTCTGAATGTATACCACAAAAACGTGGATACGGACATACGCCCTTGGACAACCGGATCGTAGACCCGACAGTCCCATGGTTCTCAAGACCCGGTTAACTAAATTAGGAAGAGAGCCCGAAGCCGGGTAAGACACCACCACGCGCTCGAAAAACATGACATATTCTAGACGCAAGTCCATTCCCCAAACCATTCCATCTCCCAATCACATCACCCATTCCAGGAACACGACGCCCAACTCACCGGCAACCTCCATCATGTCTCAAAAAACCTCTTTATAAGCCCCCCAACACCGCTCCAACTGAATCCCAATCCCCTAACAAAGAAAACGCCACCCAGCAAGAAAAAAAATCTCGCCCGTGAAGCCTCCCCGCCATATCCACGGCGAGTTCCATCGCCGATCTTCCCATCTATTCGGTTAGATCAAGGAACAACCTTGCCGGGCCGACTGATTATGCCAAATGCATCTCTCCCTTCAGTACAGCTGACATGTCTCGCTTCCTCCGGGAAAGTGTATGTAGAAAGAAATATTATGGGGGAATTCCAAACTTGGCTTAGACTATATCTCCCAACTGGTACGGACTGAGACATTCCACGTAAAGCTCTTTGCATTCTTGTACCGACATCCGCGGTTCCGGTGTCCGTACGGATGAAATTTTCATTCTTCTTCTTTCTATTATCGATAGATCCTTCTAGTTTTGTCCTGCTTCTACACTGCGTTGGACATAGAACTTAAACGAGCCACTTACATATTTACCATTGAAATAAGCCTCAGACATTGTTTCCAGTTACACTAAAAGTCTACCAATCAGATGTAATAGACAGCTGACAGTTACATCCTGGTCCCACTATTCTGCGACTAAGAACACAAACAGTACTCATTGACAACTTACATGAACTCATGAACTCAAAGAATTACAATTTGAAATAGGGAAACAACAGATACACATTGCAAAAGAGCATATTAACCATTATCTAAATACCAGTATATAAAGAAGCGAATAATAACAAGCAGTAAAAATTAAGGAGTGTGAAACCCAACTTAGAGAGAAACCAGCCATAACGACCAAGCGTAGAATGTATGGAAAAGAATAAGGATATAGACAGGAATTAAGAGGATACCGCTGGTAACAGACGTGCAGGTAAACGTAATGCAGGATACACAAAAATGCAATGCGACGCATTTGCGCCAAGTCCCAGTCCTACCGCAACCTTTTCGCGAACGTATAAATCTCGATTGGTGCAGAAAGACTAAAACAGTAAATGGACAAAAAGAAATAGGTTGAAGATACAAAAAGAAGCGAGACAAGTGAACAAAGAAAAATGTGAACAGCCTATCAATCACCATAGCTGATGACTGGGGCCAAACCGTCACGGGTTGCACCGAATTTTGGTGCCCGCGATAGAAGAGCGCATGGTATAGACGTTTCATGGGGCAAGTGAAAAAGACATTCGTAAGGGACTTCGTACACGGTACAGATATTGCAGATCCATAAGCATTATCTGAATCCGACATAGAAGCTCGCCTTTGGTCATAAAGATACAAAACAGTAAGGCAATGCAGTATTACAAAAGGTTAACCAAATAGAAATCAATCTGGCTAACCAAAGCAAGCGGTAGGCTTCAAATATCATGTTGGAGCGTAAAACTGCATCATGGGCCAATCTGTTTGTAAGGGATGTTGTTGGGTCTGCATAGGCTGATGCATAGGCGATTGTCCCTGGTTAGAAGCCTGGGACATTGTCTCGTCCATAACACTACCGTTAAAGCTAGACCAATCTGGGAAGTTCTGTTGTAGACCAAAGTCGTATGCCATGGCCTGCGTAGCAGCTATGGCTTCAGGCGGCGGTGGTGGGAGAGCGCGCTCAAGAGAAGACCGACGGACAGACCCTGATGACTTGAGTTGTAGTTGAGGCATACTCTGGGGAGAAGACAGGGTGCTGAACATAGCAGGTTGCATCATGGAATGATAGGGAGAGTACGCTGTTGGCGAATGCGGTTCTCCTGTTAATAGAGAATGCGAGCTGTGCCTATGTTGCAATTGTTGCTGTTGCATTTGTTGCTGCATCGTCTGCATTTGTTGAAATTGCTGTTGTTGCTTCATTGCATCCATGTTGGTGTGTTGTGAAGCATGCTGCGACATCATGACGGCACCTGGGGAGATTGGCGAAAGCGAAGACTCAGGAGGTGTAGGATACGACATAGACTTTGCATTTCCAGGTGATTCCAGAGACATTTGCATCGAAGGCGCGGTAGGCGCATACACAATATCTGACAAGTCATATGCCACCGTGACGATTTTCTCTGCTTCTGTTTTAGTGTCGGAGAAGAATTCGAGCAGATCTTGCAGCTGCCCAGGACACTCATTTTCCATAAAGCCCTGGGCTCTGCCCGTCTTGGTTGGATTCCAGCTGAAGTTAGGTGCGACCTCTCCATGCTTTGAAGTTACATACTCCTTCCAAGCCTCGTGAATCAAAGGCTGGTGAAGCAAACCATAGATAACGCGAGAGTGCATCCAGTCTGTCTTGCTCTTGCCAGCCTCAAAGTGGCGTGCAACATGTTCGACATGACGTTCGCGTGACGGGTGCAAAGCCGAGCAAAAACCACAGGCCCAGTACTTGCGCTTCCTTAAGAACTTAACGACCTTCTCACTATGCGGGCAAGTCCTGCAACCATGAGAACTCTTGTGGTGCTGGTTGAATGTGTTGGCACCCCAGAAAGACCGGTTGCATCCCGGTTCGGGACAAGGGTACTTCTTCCAGCGTTCGTGGAACTCCTCCTCGTGTCTTTTCCAATCATATTTGCGCTTGAAGCGAGTCTCACAAGAAGTACACCAATAAAAGTTTTGACGAGTGTTTGTCCACGACGCTGATGTAGAAGCAGGCGCACTGTAGGTGCTGGCCGCCGAAGATGCATTACTCATAGCCGAATTTTGCGACCAGATGCTAGCATGACCGCTAGAACCAGAGCTTGTTGACGAAATGGAGATCCTAGGATGGTGACCACGGGAAGGGTATTGGTTCACAGGCTGAGTATTAAACAATGGCATTTGCATAGCACCTGTAACGGAGCGTTAGTGAGATTCATGATAAAGTGTTACTATATATATAACATACCTGTCTGGTCCATAGGGTGAGCTGGCATTGACTGTGGCTGAAGTGGTGAAGATGATAACTTGATCTCTGGGACTTGTGACTGTTGGGAACAGGACATTGACTGGCCTGACATGTTGACTGGCATACCTTCCTCCTTGATTGGGGTGTGGGGCAGAGACGGAGTTTGAGGAGGCATAAGCTGCTGTTGTGTAGGGGAGGCTGACGAGTCGGCGATCAAGGCAAGAAGAGCCTCACGCGATATTCCAGAATCCATCAGAACTTGCAGATTGCGGCGAGCTTCGTTCAGCACATCGGCTGGTGTGTCGTTGAAAGAAGGATCCATGGTGGGCGAGAGAGTCGTTTATAGTATTTGTATGGGTGAATTGTGTTACGAAAAGGGCGGGTAGAAGATTAGGGAGGTGACTGTCGCGGACCAATATGCCGTTCGTCCAGGACAAGATACACCGTCCTTTTTTTAAATTGTTCACACAAGACAAGCCGGTGTCGTCCTGATTGATGTGCGACAGTGTACGAGTCAATATACGATGATCGTCCTCGTGATACTTTGTCGAGTATCCAGCAGTGTTGTGCAGTCGAGTAACAAGCGAGGATCACACAAATGCCGGGATGGATTTCGGATCTTGACGGCACAGGGAGCAACGAAAAAGCGGCAACTTCAAGACAGGCGCGGCGCGGGCGGGTCACAAACGGTTGCAGTAGCAGCAAACGGTGATGTGTGGAGTTGGACAGAAGATTACCGAATATAAAGTAGTAGACCAGAGACACGCGCACGAGGTCTGGGAATGACGTCGAGAAGACCAAAAGACAAAATTCGAAATATTAACAGTGGCTGCGGGCCAAATTGTAGAGGCGAAAGTCTAGACTAAGTGATAGGTCGGCGTTGGATAACTTTTTTGGGGGTGGGAGACGGTCAAGTTCCAGAATGTTGGGGCAATGGCAGTTGAACAAAGAAGCTAAAAGGTGATGATATTTCTATGCGACTTGTTGCGATGGCGCGCTCGTTGACAAGAAACGGATGAGGCGAGAAGGATGTTAAAAGAAGAGGGAACGCGCACAAGTGAGTAGTGAGGCCCGGAAAAGGATAAAAAAGCGAGTGAATGGGGCCTGGATAGATATGCGAGTATATATGTTCTTGATTCCAACTTCACGCCATAGAAACAAAAACAATAACAATGGTGTAGTCGATGTGAAGTTCGATAAACAGGCCAAGGCGACCCGGGGAGTTGTGGTTCTCGAAGCAGTGTGTACCGTAGATTAAACAAAGGCAAACAAAAACAACCAAGGATCAATGTTTTTTGTAGACACAGGTCTAGAGACTTGTCCGTAGCGATTTGGACCAACCCTCAAAAAAGACGAAAGAAGAAGAGAAGCAAAGAGAAACAAGGAATGGAAAAGGGTAAGACGAAGCCGAGAAGAAAGAAAAAAAGAACTAGCCAGCCGTGACAACAAGGTGTCGAGAAAAAAGGCGGGAATGACAGAAAAGTAGCGAGAAGAAAGAATCTCAGCTGAAAACCCCACGACGAGAAAAAGAAAACAGAAAATCAAGCAACAAAAAATGGAAAAAACAATCAACGGCGGCGGGTTTAACGGATGAGCAAAGAAGAAGGGGGACCAGGAGTCAAAAGAACGACTGTGTAATTTCGACGAGGGCGAATAAAAAAGCAGTAAAAAGAAAAAATATTTAGAAAAAAAACAGGGCAAAATTAGAAATAAATGTCGAGAAATCAGAACCTAGACAAAAGTAGTATAAACAAGGTGAGCTGCTTGTCTGTGTCTGGCAAGCACGGCATGTGATGTGAAGAGTCCAGGTCCTTTGTGCAGGAAAAGTCAAGACGACGACGACGGCGGCGGCGGATGAGTTGCAGATTATTTATTGAGAAAAGATGTGATGCATCTTCATCGCATTGATGATTACCCAAGTCAATCAAAACTTGTTTGTAAACGATGTTGATGGGACTGTATGTGTAATGAACGACAGTCTAGGTGGATCGATCAAGCGAGGACCCAAGGTTTATGTGTAGTCAGTTAGTTAGTAGTCAGTTTAGTGTAGTGAATAGAAGAATACTAGTAGAGACATTAGTACAAAGGTTAGGATTTAAACAGGGGCAAAAAGGGCTGAGTCGCCCTAAAAAGGTCACTATTGTGGTAGAAAATAGAAGCTTATAGCGGACGCTAAGTTGACATGACAGTAGAGTAACCACTATATGTCTGTAGAGCTATGCTACTACAAGGAGCTAGTTAGTTATAGGGAGGGAGATTCTCACAGCCGCCCTGTTTCTAGACTAGGGAAAATCATAGACGATATGTTAACGTTAATGGATAATCTTGCTGATTCCCGTGTTGCGCTATGCCGACGGATTATGAGTATCAGTACGGAGTGAATATTTACGTATAATGTGTGTATATGACAATGTCACTACTCCACCCAATACGACGTTATTTAGCGGTATAGAGGGATTGATAAGAACAAAAGGCTTTTTTTGGGTTGCCTTGCTTGACAAGTGGAGTTTACAGTGGATGCTTATAAACCTGCATATATCCAACCAAATGGTCGGAGACATACCCACGAAGATTAGACACTACATTCATAGGCTATAGTTACAGCAAGTTTACGGGGGTTCTTCCGTGATTATAACTTTTGTCAATAAACATTTAGCGCTGTACTCCCTGAACCATTACGAAAAAAAAAGTGCGCATCACAGAAAGACAGGCATTTTTATGTAACAAGGCGAAGTGCACAGGGATGTAGCTGTCTAAAGCCAGGGGCGCTCCCGTTAGTTTATAGTGACGTTAGTTGGTAAGTTTTGTGTAGAGTAAGTAACAGATACTTAATGCTACTATATTACTTACTCCTTACAAATCGCATTAAAAGGATTTCAATCTGACGAGTACCATATAATCCACATGTTATCGGATCTATAAGTATGTACAAATACAAATGAAGGATCACCAAAAGGGATACAACGCTTGTTTACTTTACATACAAAGTCACTGACGTTAGTTAGATTCGGGACTTAAGAACAAAGCAAGAGAGAAGAGAAAAGGTAATTCGGTGGGGTATTTGCAATGGTTGCATTGGAGGTAATGATTCCTACAAAGTCGCCTAAGTACTTGAAGAGAGTTAGGTCTGTAAATGGAAGCATTTTGTTTTGCCTTTCAATAGGTATTGAACACTTCTTCTCACTCTTCAAATCTTCCTAGAAATCCCCGAATATCGTCTGTTAATCCCCCACCACCACCAAGAAGATTCCCAGTGACTATCGTCTGTGCTTCTCATCTAGTAATGATCCCATCACTCATTCACTCCAAAAGTACAAAAAAGAGTACCCAATTACATATGCGCCCAACTATTCTCAACTTGCTCTGTATCACCCTCTCTACACCTAAAATGCACATTTGCCCCTGATGCTCGTCTTTATGAAACGACGGTGGCTTTTCACTATTAGTCCAATCTGACGTTTTTTGCCACGGTCGTGACTCGAGAAGCCGCTTGTAAATCACCCGTCGCACCAATTCAGTCTCACTTTGAAGCTGACTACATACATACTATGCTACCTACTACTCTACTACGGCGGCTCAACCCACAATGACCCCAACAGGGAGCGGATGTCCTGGGTTATGGATGTTTTTTAGTGCTCTATTTGTAGCGCCGCTTAGGTCTTCCTGTTACCATGCCTGGAGATTAGGGACGCACATGGAGCTTCAACACTAAACCTGATTGCGTTAAGAATCAAGGACAAATGTCAGCATCATAAATCCTACAGGCTCTAGAGCTTTGTAGTTTTTGTCTCAACCTGGATTCACTACATAAAAAGATGGATACCAATCTTAGGCCAACACAATGTAATGTTTGTGTGTTGACAATCGTCTGGTATTATGTTTTCCCCCCTCTAACTCTCTCAAAGTCACCTGTACTTTGTATAAGGTTGCTGAAGTTTGACTCTATAAGCCAGCTCGGTTAACAACAGAGTCACGGGATTTGATGATTGGCGAATCAGCTAAGCCGGGTTATTGCGTATTTAGCGCCAACTGCATGAGAACACGAGCCAGTTGTTTGGGACAAGCAAGTGATAGTCCGTTGAGTAAACTGTGCGTTGAGCAACAATGGGGAAAAAACGGCCGACTTTTGTTTTGAGTGACATCATTGACGGGTGAGATTCTTTTTGCTAATAACAGGAAAAGGAGTTGGATTGGATTGACTGGAGTCTTGATACTTGTGGCCGTATACAAAGCTATGTTGATTTCATCTGCACACAAGTGGCAACGAAAAAAGTAAGGGATGCCAGCTGATCTACACATTATAGATATACCCTGGCCTTGAAAACCTTGTCGAGCGAGAGATACGACATCTCCATGTGGTTACAAGTTTTTCAATAGCAATCAGCCATTCTGATGGTCTTTCTATCATCACGGATTTGGGTTCGTCCGCTGTCATAGTTTGTATCAAGTCTTTCCAACATGTACTTCTATTTGTACGTATGTATGTACATGTGTGTGTACAACAACGACTGTTAAACGATCCGTCACAGTTTAGTTTTTGATTATTGATGTGGGTGTGTTGGAATTCAGCCCAGTAGACAATGACGTGCACATGTTATGACTCTGTAATCTAAACGCCATCTTCAAAGACCTAGTATCAAAGGCATTCAATGTGTACACATAAAGAACGTAGTATAGAGACAACAATCGATCAGTACTTTAATGTCTCGAACTGGTCGTGTATCGAGGGATCAAAGGAGCATGCGAGAAGAGAGGAATGATAAGTAACGTCTAAATCCGCTAGAACATGATTGTTTCCAGAATCTTAGTTACACTTCCTCGTGGCTTAAATCCATTTCTACTAAAGTCAATCTAACAGTTTATGCGTATGTACAGACATACATACAAGTACTGCGTATCAAATTTAGACATGTCGCTTTGATATTACACATGTTACAAAATAATAGTCATAGTTACCCATGACGTAATTCCAAAGTTACTAACAGTGGATATGCATATGTTGTACAATAAGAGTCCAATCAACTTCATTATAGATGTTCACAACTACGTATATATGTCCAAAAAGATAATGTTCTTCGGGCTTCGGAGAAAAACAGAAAAATATCATCATCACTCACATGCATGTGTATGTACAACATGAGGCCCTTCAAATCTAGTCCGACTTCCGCCTTTGGAGGTAAACTTGAGGTTTGTCCGTTGGTTGCCTCGACTTCAATAGTGGGATATCTGACAATTCCGTAGACAAACTGCCATACTTTATACATACCTGTATATTGAACGATCCCATAGTTAACCCCGTCATCCCGAAGACGCCCACTTCCAGTCAACATCTCCATAGTGTATATCCACAACCAGATATATCCCGTCTTCTCGCGTCCGTCCATGTAACCTACCGAAACGTGCCCAATCCATAGCACGATCCCTCCCCAGGGGTAACAGTGACATTTCCCACGTCCAACCACAAAAAATATATGCAAAAACAACAAAACCACGTTACACTTCTATTTCCGCAAGTCGGTCACCTGTCAAGTCTAGCCCGCCGCCCCCTAAATTGGTACAACCTACCCTCTTCTCTTCACTGCCTCTAGGACTGTCGATCTTTTCTATATAGAGCCTAGATGTTTTTTTTTCTGCTGCGTGGCGACGAACAAGGCGAAGGGCCCGCCCGCATTACCAGATTCTGCAACGAACAAGTTTAGGCGGTCTGTGCGGCTCCGGGAACTTTTTTCGGTTGCTATGTGACTTTTACTGTACTTAGTTTTTGTTAAGGATTTGGGTTTCCCCCGTTTCCCGATACTGTATTTTAAGATGTCTGGCGATAACGGGAGTTAACAGATGGGTTTAGTCTTGTCGATTATATCACTATTGTTGCCCTACGTAGAACGAAACGCGGCTCAGGCGGGTACTCTTGTGGTTGGAAACACAAACAGTCAATCCGATTTGACACCCGCAATAACGACCACGAGTCGGCCTGTACATATGTACAAAAAGAAACCCAGACAGGCCTCCCGTAAAATGTGGTCAGGACGCACAATTCAAGCACGTGGTTAGTAGAGTGATTTAGCAGGAAACATTGGGTCGCGACCCGAAAAGCTCCATGACGGGATCCATGATCGACGTTGTTTCCTGACGATCCTCTTGATATAATCCGCATTCAATTAATCTAGCACCAGGGTTAATTACATGTGGTTACATACAGAATAACGTGATTTTAACCCTTGCGAATGCAACTTTGACTTAAATGTTTATCATGACGTCAAGGACATTAGTCTATAATCAGAACCCATATAATTTATATTTCAATGCACCGGCGTTATAACATTCGTCTCCTATCCAGATAACAAAATCCATTCAAGCCCCAACCCAGATGTCTAGCTTGAAAACAACTGAGGCTATGTCGTCAAATTTCAGGGCCATATCTATGTTTCAAGCCCCATCCATCACAACAGGCGCAGCTCAAGCCATGTCCAGTTTCACATCTGATAGCCGGATTCGATAGCGGCGTTTTATCAGCCATAGCTTTCTTTTCTTACATCCCACTCTCCCATTCTAGTGGCACCGATTTCTAACCTCCGAGAAACTCTCCAAATCTGCCAGATGATATCTATGACCCATGAAATATGCGCAAAGCACCGTCGTGTCACAACACCCATGCGCCGGTCCATTTTAAGCCAACTCCGTAAATTTGTTTTTGGGCCTCTCTTTTTTAGGAATGACGCCGGCTTCTTAGATTCCTTCCCGCTTCGTCTCATGACAAAGGGGACTCCCCCCACATACAGAAATACAACATAGAACCCCTTACATCTATCTAACTACGGAATGGTCTGATCCTTTCATTTTCTCCCGTACCTGATTCTATCTGCCAAAAAACGCCTCCATCAATATCCCCACCTGTAACTGCACTGCCGGCTCGTCTCGAGATACAGCCCCTTTCCACATGAAGCTCGGCTACCGAGTCCGTTGTCATTGTTACACCAAACTCCCGTGATGACTCGCCCGACAAAGCCCTTCTAGTCTATAGGGTATACACCCGTCTTGTTCCCCAGAGCTATGTTTTGGCCACGATTAACTCGCGCAGTATCTCTCCCCCCCGGGCTCATTAACTTACTGGTCCGTATACGTGTACAGCAGCGGTAGTTTGCAGCAAGGCTCATATGTGGCGGAGGAAAGTGAGGCGACAACGAGACACAGAGCTTACTACACGGCATCGGAAACATACCGCCGAGTTACCACGACAGTGTCTGTCATGCTGCCGAGGTACTCTGACAAGACAAACCCGTATTTTGGAGGCAACGTAGATGTGGAAATGCTTTTGATACCATACATACGATACGCATATACATACACATATTCTCGCATACGCACGCCCGAATCAGCCAGCGTATCACCGGGTACCACAATACATGGGACAAAAATACACAAAGAATTGTCCATTGGTTGCTCAAGATATGGGTATATGGAAAAATTTTATATATAGTTTCGGAAAATTCAAGCCTCGCGGTCGATATCCGTATCACGCCCATACACACACACACGATTCAGCACACGATTCAGCACACACAATAGTATCCTAACCATGGAATAAATAACAAGAATTACAAGACATCATGCTCGCTAGCAGTACAAAGAAAATAACAAACCGACAAGTGTACCACAAAAGGTCTCGCCATGCCGAGACAACAGAAACACGCTCCACTAATTTATGACGTTGTGGTGCTGAAGTGATAGTTCTCCCAAAGATACTCGTAATCCGTCATGATACCAGACACAAGAGATGGTAGCTTCCGCTTAACACCCTCCACCATTTCCTTGGTCACATTGTCGTAAAAGGCACCACGAAGAACCCACCAGCCCATTGCCCAACCCCGCTTTGTCCACTCGTCCTTCTCCAGTTGCGGCGTACCCAGACTGCGGTTTCGTAGTTGTCTTGCTCCATATTCCAGTGCCACGCCCGCAAGCCATGGTGACCACTGAACCAACGGCGACTTGGGTTTCTTTTGGTACACATACGCCGTCAGAGAGGCGTACGCAAGTGGCGCAAGAATGTGCATTACTTCTGCTGCGTGACCAGTGCCACGGAGCTGACTTAATAGGCTTGTGGGCGGCTTGATGTCATCAGCAGATAGAACGCGACCGACGAGGTATCCGCTGATATCTCCCGCTTTGGGGAGAGGCGGCATGACCATTCTTGTTCTAGGCATTTCCCATTCTGTGTCCGAAGATGGTTGCTGAACTTGTGGTCTTCCAATCAAATCCTCCAAGGTCTCCTCCCCCATAAGTTCTCTCAAAGCTGCCCCGTCATCTTCGTCATTCGGATCAGCCGGAATTACTGGCCGTTCTGGGAGAACTGGTGTCACTAGAGACCGGCTCCGAGTGATGTGCAGCAGCATTAACCGACAAAAGGTCTTTACAGCTTCAACTACCACAACAAGTTTCCAGCGCAATGAATCGCCACCTCGTCTCTTGGCCGCCATCTCAAGTAATAATTGCACATACGTGGCCATCTGCAAAACTGTGGCAATACGTCTGTAGAATCCACTCCTCCGTGTCCAGTGTCGGGTGTAACGCGAATGTAGACTAGGTACCTCACCGCGGCCGGGTAGATGTGCAATAGCTCGAGACAAGAGACTGTCATGGTACATTGAAATCAACTGCACACCAGAATGGAGAGACTCGGAGGCAATTTCGGCATCTCTGAATCGACCTATTAGTATTGTTAGAAACTCCTGCAAATCATAAACCAGTTGACCCTTGTGTACCTACCGGGAATGATATATGTCAACGAGCGCAACGCAGATTCGATTTGCGATACATGGCCGGCATTCTTTTCAATGTAGTTGTCATATGTACTAAGCCAGCCTGACTGTGAATTTTGCTGCTGGCCGTCTGACCTTGGGGAAGGCGTATTGCACGCCATCTGTGAGATATCACTATGCGCCGGGTTTGTTGTTGGAGTAACAGTTGCGAAGATCGGACAAAGAAAGATGGTGTTTGGCTGATGTTAGGTTGGCTGACGATCCTCGAGGAACTTGGGTGGTGAATTAATTATTAAAGTCGAGTAATTACTTGTGATTGACGGTAGTGGTGTTGGGCTGGAGAAGGAGCCCCGTGATAATTGGCGAAGACAAAAACGAGCGACTGGGTTTTAATTCGGGTGTTAGCGATCTAGTCTGCGCGCGTTTGTCTATGAACAGTTCCATGACAGTTTGGCGTCGCGAGCCGAGGCTTGCTGATCCCTGTAATCGGGGCAGGAGCTTTGGAGTGACGTCGGTGTATTGGTCCCTGCATATATTCATTACAACGATATCTGTTTATTAAATTAAGCATAACCCTACAATATGTGTTGTTTATATGTGAGAAGAATTGGTATTAAATATAAATACAAGCTAAAAGAATCTATGGACACCAACGGAAATCTGGAGAATCTGGACCATCTCTGAGTTTCTCAGTAGAAACTGTAATTGGGTTGACCTTAACCCCCTGGGCCTTATCACGTTTCTTATTATCCGCCATCATATAAAACCCAAATGCTAACGTGAGAATGCATCCAATAATACCAAAGCAGGCCGTTGTGATGAGGGCCGTGATATATTTCGGGGCATCCTTATTTTGAAAGATGTTGGAACTCACAACACCCATCAGGTTCGCCATGGGGACACCAACCGAGGTTAACATGACTCGTCTGTTTTCGTTGGCAATGTTGTTGTTGTAAAGAACATCCAGAAGTACACTGGGAGCTGATGTACCCCAGGTCATCATGAATGAAGCAAAGTAGGCAAGGTGGATCTCATGCTCAACATCAATCGTACCATAGATGAGCATACCACAAAAGGTGAAGATAAACCCGAGAGCTACATATGGGAACCGCATCCGATGGTAGTCAGAAGCAAATGCCAAAATCAAAAGCATGACAGCACCAGTGACATTTGGGGCCACAGTGTATAGGTTCGTCTTAGCAGCGCCATAACCCAGACGAGCAACAATCTGGGGTAAAAAGAGACTGACGCTCTGCAGGGGAACTCCCAGACAGATTTGAATAGCCAAAATGACGTAGGATGTAGGGTGTTTGAAGATCTGAAGCGCATCCTTAAGATCAAAAGGCTCGTTGACCTTTGAAGACGAGTCAATAGCCATACGATGGTAGGCAAGCTTCTTCTCTTCGCTGTTCAAGAACTTGGCCTCTGATGCTGAACGTGGTAAATACCACATAGAGAACAGAGCTACAAGAATGGTGCCGGAGCCTTCGATCGCGAAAAGATATCTCCAGGGAGCAAGCGAACCTCCCTTGATTTGGAAGACACCAAAAGCAAGAAGACCACCAAAGGCCGAAGCAATGGATTGGGCTGCATAGAAAATGGCAAGTCTACGTGCGAGTTCACCACGGCGGTAGAAACTAGAACTCAAATATTAGTATGATGAAACTCCCGAATGAAATAGTGGTCATGAACTTACAGTGTTTGATAGTAGATAACCAATGGAAAGAACGCAGACTCGGACATACCAAGGAACCAGCGGATAGTCATAATACCAGCGAAGTTCTTAGCAGTAATAACGAGCAGTGTAACCAAACCAAAGCAAAGCATCATGCAAGGAAGCACAAAGTGTGGTCCATAGCGCTTTCCAGCGATACCCAAGAACGGAGCCGTCAGAACATATGGAACGAAAAAGACACTGAGGATAATGTTGTATTGGTTTCCATGCAAGTGAAGATCCCGTTCAAGTCCGTTGGTTTTGGCATTTCCCAAATTGGACTTATCTAGCGAGTTGAAGAGGTACATGACGGCCAAGACGGGAAGAAGCCGGAGATCAAACTTCCAAACTAGTGACCGTTCAGCGACAGGATCAATAACGTAGTTGTCATCGAGTACTTCGCCAGCGGCATAGTCGTGGGATACTTCCAGATCATTTTTGGCGTCTGGTGCCTTGGTATCGGTGGTCATTGTTGTAGAACGGTAGGAGCAGGCCGATGAGATGGTAACGAGAGAATTCCGGTTTTGGGTAAAGAAGGACTACTTGAGTAATAGAGACAACAATGGACTTGTAGATTTCAGAGAGAACCAGCGCATCATTAAGTACTTCCCCATGATACGATATGTTTAACTCATGTTATCAGCAAACGTCATGTCGAAGATCCAACTAAAATCGCCTATCTATGAAATTTGAACTACGAATTCACTAATAGATACTAGGCGAATGCGGCTATCTTATGGTTCGACGTGCATATAGAAATATACACAGGAGGAAGTACTACAATGGCCACTAACCAAACAACTGCATTGACCTGCCGTAACCCACATACGGTACCACTTTGTAACCTATATAAGGGCGTTTACCAAATTTCCGATCCGTTCTTATCTTTGTAAATTTAAGTCAAGTCGGCTTTACATGTATTAAGCTCACTGGCGGGGACCATGAAGGATTGTGACGTTGCACCCCACTAACACCCTGGATCCCTATTGATAAGGAACATCCGGGGTAATCGCAGTCTTGGTTACTCGATCGTATCGAGCAATAGTTTTGTGTTGCGTCGTTATCCGCAAACAGCGGATAACCGGCGAGTTAATTTATTTTGACGTTTAGTTTGTATAATTCTAGTGGACATCGCGCAGCTATCCGAAAGCTACAGAGATCTTAAAGCATCCTGTAGGGCGGAATATTGACATGACAAATCTAGAAGATTCACTACAACCACGTGTGCCGAATAGCAAGTTATTATTTCATGGTTGTATTTTACCATTAATAGCATGGTTTTTGGGATAAGTATGCACACCGTAGACTTACAGTCATGAAGCTTATCTACACAAGTTACAAGTTCACATATGGGATGGATGTCATACATCTATTTATGCTAATGTGTATAATATATCATGTAATGCTACGTATCTAGAGCGTGAAGGGAAAACAAGGAAACAAGAGAACCATATCTATGATTCAGAAACTGAAAGAAAGACATGACATAGACGCAACAGGAAACGGAAAAAAGCAAAATCTAATAAACTCCAACCAACAACAAAAACACACCAGACTCCGGACAACAAACAATACAGGGGGAATAAAATGTTACAATCAACGAATTCGTAACAGGAATTAGGAAAAGAAAGAGACGAAAGAGAGCAGAGAGTCAGATAAAACAACACATGGAACCACGGAAGCGTGCTCCAGAACATGAGGCAAGCAAATAACGGTCTTGTCAACAATTACTTGTATGCGAGAAGAGCCTTGCTGGGAGTGCGCTTGCTTGGACTCTTGCTGCGCTTGCTAGGACTTTGGCTACGCTTGCTAGGACTTTTGCTGCGCTTGCTTGGACTCTGGCTGCGCTTCCTAGGGCTTCTGCTGCGTTCGCGGTGGTTGTCGTGGTATTCAATCGCATGCTTAGCGCGCCGAGAGCCGCTGCTAGGAGTGTGGGGATGCATCATCAAGTTCTTGACGCGCTGAGGCCGAGAAGACCGAGGTTCATCAAACTGACTGACATCGTCCATCATTTGCATGTGCCGACGGCTGGATGGAGTCTGCAAAGGGACAAACATAAAGCCCTGATTGTGATCTCCGTGGCGGGGGGCATATGGTGCTTGAGCTGAGACTGAAGGTTGAGCAGGCGGGGTAGGCGGATTGCGTGGGGCAATGTTACGGAAGAGTGTCATGTTGGCAGCGAAAATTCCCACAAAAAGAAGGCCAGCAACGAACAACTATATTTTATGGTTAGCATATAGATCTATAACAGGTTAGACATATCGGAATATCAACTTACCCAGGAGCGGAATTGCATTGTGCCCGAAAATTCGTTCACAATCTCGGCCAATTCCCGGATGACTACACGAATGTTCATGACAGCATCAACATCACGCTGCATGCAAACATCCCATTCTAAGCATCGATCCCTCAAGTACGGCACTGGACCGCCAGCTTCTCCGCATCGGTTCTCGATGTAGTTGGTAGTACACTCATTCATCTCGTTGATGGACTTGGACCGGGCAGCAGCGTGAGCCTTGTCCAAATCCGATTTTACTGCACCAATTACTTGCCAGAAAACCATCACAATTCCCATGAACAAAGCAAGGTTGAAGCCAACCTGGATCCACCTGTAAAAGTTTTCGGGTGCATTTGGGTAGTCCTCCATAGCCTGCAACATACGGCCCATCCAGCTGGGAGTAGGCGTCATATCGATGGGACCATTCTCACGGTTCTGGGACTTGGGATCGGCGAGTATAGTAGTGTCCGGATCTTCTGACTCGTAATCAGAAGTGTCAACATACGGACCTGGCCGGTAGCGTGCCCCTTTTTGATCTCTATCCAATACTTGACGGCGACGATGACGGATAACTTCATCCTGAGAAAACTCTTTGTTGAGACGAGGAATCTCGCCTTTTCCAGTACGGTTTGTTTGTTTGGCATACCGGAGTCTTTTGTCTACCCGTGGAGAGGTGATTGAGGAGGCAAATGAGTCTTCAGTGTGGTCTCCTTCGGGAATCTCAGACCCAGCATCTGACATGTGCGAAGACATACTGGGAGTTGTCATAGATATGGAGGGGCTGGATTCTGTTTCCGAGTATAGCGAAGATCTGGGAGCCTGTTGCGGTGTCTGGAATAGAGGGTTGCGGAAAGGTGGGGCCTTCTGTTGCTTTGGTTCAGGTGTGTTGAAGTTCGAGGCAGATCCAAATATTGACGTGGGCTTAGATGGCGTGCTGTGCTGTAACGCTGACGGCGCAAACGGTTTGTAGGGAAAGGCTCCAGGCCCGCTCTTAACGGGAGAAGCAAATGCGGCTATGTATAAATCGTTAGTATTTACAATACCTAGTGTTGTTTTCCTTAATCCTGATGGCTGTGTTGAAAGAGCTAACTTACATATCGATGACGAATTACCAGCTGCAGAACGATTGCTAAAATGCCGGGTAAAAGGACTATCGGGGTCGGTAGGACCATCGCCATGGTACTGCCACTCCATTAGGCCTTCATGACTTCTCTTGTCCATCTTCAAAAACTAGAGGGTGGGGTAGTGTGATATTATGATGTTGAAAAAGGATTGGCGGGGTCACGCCGAGCAAGAACGAGATTGTTGTTCAGTCGTATATGGGGTATGTGGTCTTTGGTAAAATACAAAGTGGTGTAAGAAGACGATGGAATTGTGTCGAGGAAAGATTGTATGTGTATGGAAAAACAAACGTTTGCGATAGTTGAAAGTTACTAGAGATCGTGAATGTTTGCCAAGCCTTTGTATTTGCGAAGCAAGGAACCAGGTCGACGAGGAGAGATCCTTGGGTATTGACGTAGCAGAGTGGAATTCTCGTTCTAGCGAGACTAGAGCGCAAATGTTTAATGAATGACGCAGTAATAGCAGAGTCGATGGATTGTTGTATTGATGGTGTTTTGGGTGTTGATGAAGGAAAAAAACAAAAGCTTGGGAATATTGAATGCAACAATGCACACCACAAATGTGCTCTTAACCAGTTGTTCAGAAATTTGTGTGTTTACATTCGACCATTTTCGGCAGGGACTTGTTTCATTTGATCATATGCACAGTAGAAGCGAAGCTGCTTCAGTTGATTAATGTTGACATGGTCGCATAAAGAAGCTGGGTCCACTAATTAACGCGCAAACCCCCACTGTAGCTGCAGTACGACACGCCTAGTCACGTGACCCTATCCTTGACACTGAATTCCTGAGTCGCGGCGCTGGAAAGTAGGGACCTACCCCCTGCTCAAAAGTTGCCTTGTTCAGTAGTTATCGAAATATCTGTGTTGACCGATAGAAGTCTTAAATTTACGAACATCTATCAAACCCTTCCAAACTTTCAGCCATTTAGGGCAAGTCACGTCATATCCATCTCAACTTTTCACCCTTTCGACGTAAATACCCATATCCAGTAACTGGATTGCGATTCTATATTTATTGAAGTCGCCTTTTATCGATTGTCCGACCGCTACCATCTCTACAATCGGCGCTTTATACATTCGAACCTTCAACTATTCTTCGCCCTACCTCGCCTTTCAAAAATTCACACATCACAACCTAGTCAACTATGGCCGAATTTGATGACACAGAACCCACCCGGGAGGTGGAAGACAATGATCTTCTTGCCGAAGTAGACGACGCCGACGCCGAAGACTACGACCCTGATAATGCGAAAATCGAAGACAGACCCGTTACCATCGATGAGAATGTTACTCGCACTCTCAAGGTCGCCAAGCGGAAGGTCCCTCTCGAGCCAGACAACAAGCCAAGAGAAGGTCGCAGAGAAAACAAGCGTGCACGCGAGACAGATGCCCCGGCGTCTGATGCGCCAGCCGGAGAGGAGAGGGCATCCAAATCTCGCCCGACGCAGAGTTCTAGACCCCGTAGCAAGTCACCAGAACAGCGCGACGAAAACCTCACTCCTGAAGAGCGGCGCCGCAAGCAATTGATGCGCGTGCTAGACCAGGCTGGCAAGGCGCCGAAAAAGATTCGCAAGAAGAAGGATGAGACTGTAAGTTTACGTGCGCCATTTCCAATAAATTAGAACATATAATTGACTGATATGACAAACTAGGATTTGGATGACCCTATTGATGAACAAATCAACCACCTTGTTGTTGAGATGGAACGGGCGTGCCAGGCCGACAATGACGCCCGCCAGAACGGCCAGCCCGCTATCCACAAGCTTGGCGTTTTACCGCAAGTTGTTTCCATGATGAACCGAAGCTCCGCCCAGGCTGCCGTTGTAGATCCCGATACTGGTTTCCTTCGTGCCGTACGGTACTTCCTAGAGCCTCTCTACGATGGCAGTATTCCAGCGTATAACATCCAGCGTGAGATGTTTTCCAGTTTAATGAAGCTTCCCATCGACAAGGAAGCTCTTCTCAGCAGCGGTCTTGGAAAGGTCGTATTCTTTTACACAAAGTCGAAGAAGCCAGAAGTATCCATCAAGCGCATGGCGGAAAAGTTGATTGGAGATTGGAGTCGTCCCATTCTTCGCCGTACCGATGATTACCGCAAACGCCACATTGAGCAAGCCACTTTCGACCATGAGTATGTACCCACAATATACAAAAAAGCAACACTCATCAGCAGTCTACTAACGTTTAAACCTTTTCCACCCACAGGGCCGCCAAGCTCGCTCAGCACAAAGGGCCCTCTCAAATCGGCTTCTCCCAGCGCAGCACACTATCACAGCACGACCTTGAACGTCAACGGGCCTTGGCCATCCCGGATATCTCTGGTCGTGCACGCATCACCGATCGCCCTGCCAGTTACACTGTGGCTCCAGTCAGTACCTTTACGGGTGCTGCTTCCCGAGTCACCGGTGACCACCGGCCCATCGGTGCCAGCGGTATTGATGCTTTCCGACGCATGGCTGCCAAGGCCAAACGCCGGAATAACTAACTGCGAGCATATCTGGGGGAGGCTATTTTGCTTTGATGTCTGTCCTCATCTTAGCTTTTGGGGGTAGTTGTTATTTGGTCTTGTTAGATCAACCTTGGATCATTGTAACTTCATTTTATTATCCCGGTGTTTTGTTGTCTTTTTACGTCATTGATTGTATATTCTGTCGTCTCAATTAGCATTTGCCACTCTTTGGCCTGGAATAGACGGATTTCCTTGCAACTTTGGAGTATTGTACGCGCATAAGTTGAACTTTGTGACAAAAAAGAATACAAGTGGTGACATAGAAGAAGTACTCCATCCATATCAATATGTATATATGTATGTACGTAACTTGAGTCTAGCGAGATGTAGTTTCAGCGTTTTATTCTACAGCCGAGAGGCAACCGTCTAGTTGTCACGCATTTTTTTTTTGATTGGCTGAAGTTGTCATTGCTATTGTACTCAACAATCCCATTCCAATATTAACCATGAACAGCCTACAACTATGGCCGCCCAACGTCAACTCTAGACCAAGTATCTCAAAAGTCTATCTCTTTCGAGTCTCGCAAGCCCATCCATCGATATTCTCTCCCCGTGACCCAACGGCCAAACCTTCAACTTTGACTCCTTTCATACCCGGTGTATCTTCCAAGTATTTGTGTCCAGCCATACCACCAGCGTTGGCTCTCTTTTCTGGAATCAACTCAAGCATGGGCAACAAAAATTCGGCAACTTCTTTGGCTTCGTTATCCGAGAAATGGTACTTCTCCTTTAAGACGTCGGGAAGCGCCCAATGCCGCAGGCGGTGAATGTTGCGGAGCTCGCCTCGTCGGTTGAAAATCTCTTGCGACCATTTGCCCGAAACTGATAGGGCACGTGGAAATGGCCCCAACAATTCTATAATCTGGGCAATGTGGTCGTCGTCCTTACCGTACTTAGACCCAGATTGAGGATCGAAGAGGTAATCGCCAGTGATCAATTCAAAGGTCTGAAAATTAAATTATTGTTAGTGCCCAGTCAGCTTATTTAGAAAGAGTATAGTTTATCTTTAACTTACCATAGCTGCCATACTCCAAACATCTGTGCTGGCACCCCATTTGGCGCCGAGTATAACCTCCGGAGACCGATATTGGCGAGTCTGGATGTCATTGGTGAAGTGGTGATTGACCCAGCAAGCATTACCGAGATCGGCGATTTTGACGCTGATTATGTCGTTGAATTGTGCGTCATCCGCTTTGCGCTTGTCACTGGAGGAATTTCCAAGGCTCACATCAGACAAGTCCTTGCTAAGGGAATCACTGGGAATGTGGTGTTAGCGGGCGACGTTTGACATATGCATAGTCGCTCGCGAGGAGAGAGGTATTGACTTACGTTGTTTTATCTCTTTGTTTTTGGTCTGACTTGTCGCTGTTGGAACCTAGTATAAGATATGCTTATTAGAACTATGATCTATCATCACGTTGGTCCGTTCAGGAGGCACCTAGAACAGCGAGTGATAAACATACCATTTAGGACCTGGCCCAGACTAGCAGGTGCGGTGGTAGGAAAGGGAATTCCACTGTGATTGAAGCTGGTGTTCAAAGGTGAAGGTAAAGGCTGACTGCCGGTAATGAGGGTTCTGCGACGTCTGCGCCCATTGCGGTTGTTCTCCTTGTCATCTGGAGTCGTTTTGATCACCTTCTTAACGATTTGTTCAACATCTCCAATGTCAATTAGGACATTTTCGGGCTTTAAATCTGTGTGGATGATACCGCACTCTCTATGGAGATAGTCAAGACCAAGAAGAACCTGCTTAGTGATCTGTTTGACTACAGGCATAGGAATACCACGGTGGTTCCAGCGCTTGATAAGTCCCAAAAGGTTTTCACCCAACACTTCAAACACCATACAGACATGCTTGCCGTTAGGTCCATGGTGCTCGAAAGAATCCAACAGGCTGACGACATGTTTGCGCCCGGGGTGGTTCGGGTTGGCATCGACGATCTTGTTCAACAGCTTGATTTCGTCGACGGCAGTTTCGGTGTAGTGTGCAGCAGACCGGACAACCTTGAGCGCAACATGTCTGTTGTCGATATTGTCATGGGATAGCCAGACAGTCGAGAAATGCCCCCATCCCAGTTTCCGCACGACAGTGTACCGGCCATTGTTGTATTCCTCACCGATGGTGACTGGATGGTAACCACCCTTGCAGTAGTCTTCGGAGTCTTCTTCGTCGCCGGTGTTTTCTTCGGCGCCCCCCTCATCGGACGAGGAATTGGGGCTTCCTTGACTCGGCGCAAGATTCCTATACACGAAGAAAAAGAGAAAAGAACGTTAGCTATATTATTCTCCCACTTGACGTACGTCATACGTCGCAATTTAGAACATCTGCCAGGGGGTAGGAGCGGAATGGTAGGGCAAAGTTGAATCAAGTCAACGACCATGATGTCAATGGCGGGACGTTAATAGCCAGGGCAGTATACAAAAAAGGAACGTCAACCTCTTCTAAGCGCACAGCCAAGCCGCAGTTTGTTGGTACATGTTGATGGATATTGATGGAGGGCTAGGAATGGGCCTGTACCGAGTCTTTGCATAAAGCTTTTTTGAGCTTCCAACCGGCATTGCGATTGTATGTGATGGTGGCGGGGATGGGAATAAAAGATGAAGGAGTCGTCCACAAGAATGTCTTCAAAATGAAATGTGGTGGAGGGGGAAATGATTTTGGCCAAGTAGCGAAGCGTGGATTAGAGTTGGGGAGCGCAAACTCATATGTAGCAAGTGAAAAAGTGTCTGAGCAGGGAATACAGGGGAGTTGAAACCAGGTCGGAATCAAGGGAAAGCGCTTGCTTTGGTGCCTTCTCGCTTCTAGATCCCAGCAGTAACAACTTGCAAAGATGATTATTTTGGCGGGGCGGAAGGTACCAAAATGCACCCAGAAAAGGGCAAGTGGCGTTGACTGTTCAAGGCAAAAAAAAAGTGCCATCAAAGAGGGAACATCGTACTGTCAACACCCAATAGCGGCTAGGAAAAGCGATTGACAACAAAGGGTGAAATAAGCTAACGGGAATGCTACCAGAGACCGGATATGAACATGGCACAACAATGGATAGTCTTTGGCGGCGGCAAGGGTGGCAGTGACGATATAGGAGGAAAAGTAGACACCGCCCAAGAGAAAAAAATGCAAAAGACGGTCATGGCTTGTGACGCACTAGACGAGATGCCGCAGATGCAGCACAATCCATTTTGAGGCTTGCGGAATGCGACAGTTTGTTGTCGTGAAGGAGTGCTTAGGTGTGACCATAGCGAAGCCTCTAATGTGGGTAGTTGGGTGACATGGCAACGTGCGACTCTCTTAGTCGAAAGTATAGCACAGCGCAAAGCGGGCGGTTGAATTAGAGCGAGTGTGTATATATGAATGTACAGATGTATGTACATATATGCAAGTTTGGCCTTATAAATCTCCGCGGCTACTTGAAGTCCATAACCGTCATCACACACTAGACAAAAGTGCAAAGTGAGGTTGATGCGAAACAGCGGAACGGAAGCCTGCGGAGAGAACCCTGTATACACCTTTCTCCTGCGAACCTTTTAAAGCTGACAAGAAGACAAGGCCGTCCAGTTTTCTCTGGCCAGTGCACCTATGAGAGAAGACTGAAAGAAGGTGACTTCGTGCAGTGGTGGGCGGGCGAACACGAACTGATGTTCCCATGGGTGTCTCGGGAATACACATGATTGCCTGGCTATCCATGGTGGATTTAACAACGAAATAAAGCCCAAAAGCTAGAATTGTATATAGACTCGGCCCTTGAGACTCACAACGTCTGTCCTGTCACAACCAAGTGCCAAGACATCCAAACATAGATATCGACGAGTCTGTATAAGGATACTCCGAGGTGCCAGGGATTATTGCATGTGTACCTGTACTAGTTGTAACAAAGAGGGGGAGGAGGGGTCATCACGGCACAGGGCCATAGTGAGGGGCGAAAAAACACCACAGCCCCGGAAGAGGGATATGTATAAGGGGAATTGCGCGCTAGGCGCATGTAAAAATAGGTCGACAACGATACCACTTGGTTTGCTATCGTAACCATTGACGACGACTACACCATGAACAACAGATGCAATGGTCGAGACCGAGATACACATGCACACACACGACTGACCGTTCAGGATCAGACGTGTATGCAGGGACGCGGAACATAGACCAGAGGGTGTAAAGGGTTCCTTTCGATATATCATAGAATTCAACTTACTCAGCGTCGGAGGTTATTATTGGCTTGAGATCCTTCTTTCGTTTCTTAGCCTGAGAAGGGTCAACTGATGAGGTGTTGTCGGCAGTAGGAGTAATGTCGTCATTTCCGGTGTCTGGAGTCGGCTCGTTGGTCGCAGAGGCCGGCTTAGGTGGGGAAGTAGTGGCTGGCCCATTGGCGGAAGCTCCGGCGGTTGACGCCACAGGCGCCGCAGTAGCGGAATGGGCGTTGGTAGTGGGCATAACGGAAGCCCCCGTTGCGACGTCAGTCATAGTGAAGAAGACGAAGGGCTGTGAATGTCGGACCAATAGGTTGGCTGCGGTAGAATGGGTTGATATACGGCGTGGGGATTGACCCTAGTGTACTGTCGGGGCTCTGCAAGTCGGTTGATTGTCGAATCGGTACGAGGTGGGGTCGATCGGAGGCAAATCGGGATATCGATATCGGGAAGACCGCGTATGTATTAAGCGCGGCGGGGTGTGTCGAAGGGCTGACAAGTTCTCCGCAATCTTTTTAGAATGTAGAAGGAGCCAGTAAGGAAAAGGCGAGAGGGGCAGAAGAGGCTTGTGCGAGAAAGAAAATTAAAAGAGATGGAGACATGTGCAATTCGCCGAGCATCACAAAGTAATGGCGGGTTGAAGGACGACTAGTAAGCACCAAAACAGTATGCTAGGTAGCAATAAGGCAATTTCGTTGGAAAATGAAATCCAAGTTTGGAAGTAACCAGTGTTGACGTCAGGGAGCTGCACCAGTTTTATCGATTCAAGATAAAGAAGAACTCATGGCTTGAGAGGCCAGGTCCAAATAAACTGTTGCTAGCGTGTAGCTGAAAAACAGAACTGCGGGCCGCTGCAATCCTCTCTGAATTGGCAATATACAGAATGTACCCAGAAGCAAAGAACGTGGGGGTATTTAGGAGGCAAAAATTTGATGACGATGTTCAAGTGATGTCAGAAACGGCGAAGAATCCAATGGAACTAGCACAGACTATTTGTATCAATGTGGTCGCATCGACATCGCTACCTAGATATATAGGTGCATACACACATGAGTTGCTGAATGTGCACCCATACATACATATACATACGTACGACGATTCCTGTTTTCTAGACCTCATTGCCATCTTTAAACCCGCAAGCCATTGGTATTGACATTGGAGACGTAGTCGATACATGCATAGTCATTGCAACTTTTTCAAGAATGGTCTATTAGATATGACCTCGATATTATTTCGAGTCACCTACATACGTATGTATATACACATATCACATAGTTGACAAGGTATATCTGCAGATGGATATTCAATTTTGTATACAGCTACTTTCGTATGTACATACTTATTCTGCCTTCAGAGAAGGTTTACATTACTACATAGTATATACATAGAAAGACAGTCATCCCCAGCTCACATGGTGTTTTCACACTGGCCTCATGATGACAATTCGGATTTACTTTCTTCTGATAAGGGTGATGCCGTGTCATGGTGTTCTGCTTTAATCCATGTCACCAGGACCACGAGTTCGACCACTCATCAACTGCCTTTAGCACACGGACGATTTGTTCTTAACGCTACTATTGACAGACAAGGGACAGCTGAAACAATGCTTAGTGACGTGCGGACCAGTTAGGGTTAAGAGCAGTCGGCACCTGAACGATTTGAGTTTGGAAAGTCTAGCCCACACTTGATTATGTGAACGTCCAGAGGTAAATATTTGACTCATAAATTGGGTCGATAGTTTCTTGTTCGACGATTCAAATGGACTGAGCACCCGATATGCATGTGTTTGTGAATATGTATGCAAATACACCACACACACATGTACACACATCGATATAGAAGACGTGGAATATCAAACTACGTTGTATCTATCCACATGTGCTGTACTTGCGACGTGTTGGCCCAGGTTTATAGAGCAAACTTGGGCCTTATGTGCTCAGTGGCAGAAAATCAAGGCTTGGAATTGTCGATCTCTCGATCGCAATTGGACAAATCCATCTTGTTATATGCACGTTGTGCATACCAAACCACTTGGCCGCACGAGAGGCAAAAGATGCCAACACACTCACCAGTTTAGACTAAATGTCTCCTATACCTTGTCAAAGATAGTATTGACCTGTGGATAGCTGATGCAAATGGAGGCCCCGATGAGACGATAAGAGGTCAAACATGGTTGTGATTCAACATTACTCACTACCAGAGGTTGGTTAGCGCCGTCGTTAGCGTCTGGCCTATGTTGCATACCGCAAATTCCCAACAAGATAGAAATAGAAATGCTGTTTTCAGGTTTCGAATCGCCTATAAAGAACAATGGACACTAAATAGGCGCTGTCGCTACCTTCGTTGTCATTCGGCCCATGCCCGATGTTGCATGTGGGACCTTTACAATCCAAAAGTAAACTACCGACTTATTCTGATAATGAAACCAAAGCAAATGTGCTAGTATTGTGATGGCTAAAAGTCTCATCAACATGCATATACAGACATCAATACGGATTGTAGACTTGTTATTCTTCATTGTTTTTGATACATTTGTATACGTCTTTTCTGATTATAAATTTGTTCTCCAACTTGACTGACCATGTGACGTCAGACCTTGTATTTAGCCTTACTTTTTGGTGGCCTATAGTTATGGATGCTTTGGTGACAGAGTAAATAATTTGTACGTAGGTTACAAACTTCCCTATTACAGGCGCCTAGTAGTTTTGGCACATAATGACTTGGATAGTCATCAAAGAATCAGCATAGTGGTATGCCGCAGACAGTACATGACGACAAAACCGTGGGACTTAATGTTCTATGGGGTATCACTTCATAGCTTGGTGTTTTTTAGCTTTTTCTCTGCCGTGTACGCTTACTTTTTCATCATGGAAAAGATACTGAATAGCTTGGTCGTGATATCGAGTGTTGCATCTGTATATGCAGCTTTAACCAGCCCTGTAGATAATTGTTAAATTACAACCACTTAGGCCCATTTGTGCCCGGGATTAATGGGCATCACCTGCCACAACAGACCACCAAGTAAACATCAGCAAAGCATGACACCGCCATCTTCAATGTGACTCAAACCTCAGCAACCGTTAGTTGAGTCTATCTTATGACCTATGAGCCACAAAGCTTTCACAATGGTTACAAAGAAACTGTTATATTCGTATGTGTGTATGTATGTCTGTCTAGGCATATTCACCGTTTATCTTTCCCTAGCTGCTGCAACTCACCGTCTTTCTCACACGGACGGCTCCTGCGAGGAGACTAATTGTCATGCAGGACAGTATGTAGTTGGCGCCCGGTCACTATTGGTGATTGTAGATATCGAGTGAGATAGATACACTCCTTATTCTATAGCTTTGAAACTCCTGGCTTAATGATTGTGCCCAATATCACCCTCTGTATGTGTTGGGGAGGCACATATTTTCACGCCTAGCCAGTCTTATTAACCCACAGATGTAGACCTTTCGGGACGAGCATGATGATAGTGTTTTGGAGGACAACATGTATGTGTGTATGTACATGACCTTGATTTATAAAATGATGTTGATTCACATATTCACGCACTCGGTTACATTCACCCCTCCCCTATTATAAGCCCAGCCCAGTTTATAAAGTCAGTTGTTTCTCAATGTCAACTGGTCGATTCGATGGTCTGATACGGTCCAAATTCATTGTGCATATGTACATTAAAAGACCCCAAAACCCCAAGTGTATGGATCTGGGCTCGTAACAGGTTGTGTGCTTCTATCTTCCAGTCACGCCTTGTCCTTTGCTGCCTATATGCCCTCAAAGCACCCTAGTAGTCTGCTTCCGTGCTTGCGAGTAGAAGTAGGGCCTATTTCCCGCCCTTTGACGTCGCCCTGTTCTGATTCCTATCCTCCTTTCTCGCTTGCTTTCTTAATAATCACAATCGGGTCTCTACTCTCTGTTGTATGCGTCCGTTTTCAGTCAGGTCGCCAGTTTCCTATCTTTGATCCTCGTCATTCCTCAAAGATACTATTTAGACCTGTTTATTCCGAGCCTTTCCTTCCAATTACCATTTCTCATACAGCCTCTTTGCACTTTGATATTGACTTGAACCCGCCCAAGTCGCTCGTGAGATTGTGGCTCCGCTATTTTCTGAAAACAGTAATTTCTTGTCCTTCAACAAGTCCGCCCCATAATTCACACTTACACTGATCGCACTTGCACCTGCATGTGATTGCAGAGCCATTGCCAAAACAATTGTTCTGTGGTCCTGTGTGTGAATCACGTCATTACTTGTCTTGACACCGCCAACGACTGTCATTATTTCGCCTTATTTTGTTCTTTTGTGCTTCGCCAGTTTCCTTGGCCAGCTGATTGTCTGTGAATTTCATTTCTATATTACTCAGCTCTCTTCTTGCATTAATTCTGTTTTGTCTTGTTCTTCTCTTTTATTTTATTCTGTCGGATCTCTTGCGACAATTTCATATATCTTGTTACCTGGTTTCGCTTCGACCACTGCATTTCTATCGCCCAGCCGCCGCATTACAGCCGTTATCGGAACAGTCAATCGGCAATTGTTCATCTAAATCGAGTATCCTTCATAGACTTAATCGTCTAAGCTAGTTTGCTAGTCTTTAGTTCAACTGAATCACCTGCCTTGGTTGAATTAGTCTTGGTGGATTTCTACCCTTATCGAGTTATCATTCAATCCGGCGATACTAGTCGCTTTCCGAGACAGAACATCGGTCATAACTACTTCGCATCTCTCCAACTCTACAGATTATAAATCTGTAGTGTTCTGTTCTTCTCAACGTATCATCATTATTCGATATTCTCTATTGTCTTCTTACGGGCGAATAGAACCCATTCAACATTCTCTTCCGCGTCGGTGCCGCGATATCTTTCGTTCTTTCATATACAAAGACTGTTTGATATCTCGTTCTTCTTTCCCTTTATTGGGGAATCTATCCATTCCACCTGCCCAGTTTTAGCCCGTTACTCCAAACCTACAAGGGACAAGAAAGTCCACGCCAAATCACAAACTCTCGTTAATTGAGAGTAGAGACGCTCTTCTCTCTCTATTGCCCTTAAATCCCGTCGCTTGGTCCCCTTCAGTTCAATTCCAGTACTTATCTTAGTCTGGGTTATTTCTGTATTGTCCTGCATTGTGGCTGTGACGCACATTCTAACAACATTTTGCCAACGGTACTTGGTCATCCACTTGCCGTCGTCTTCATAAACATTATCATGACTTTTCCCTCACCCAACACCATAACAAGAATGCACGCTTCATCATCTAACTTATCTCACAACAATATCCCCATTGCTTCAATTTGCGGTATTGCACACAATGTATCAGAAGAAAGGAGTGTTGCCGTTACAGGCAAGCACTCATCATTGGTATCTCCACCGGTTGTCCACTCTCACATGGCACTGTCGTCAACGGATATTCACTTGAGTCCTCCTCCGGTAACTGAGGCCTATCGTGCATTTTCGTCATCACATGCTGCGCTCCTTTCGCCGGCTTCCATGGTCCTTGATCACCACAATGATTCTTCTATTTCATCAGAAGGAACCCCTTTGTTTGATACGCCTGCTACTCCAAGTCCCAGCCAAAAGATTCGCAGGCTCGAATCGAAAGAATCTAGTGAGCCCAACGACCAACCTAAGTTGACACCGCCATATTGTACACAAAGCCAAGCATTGGGTATCGATGACGACTACCCTTCTAATAGCTGGGACTTTACAAAGCTCTATCGTCAAGATATGGTTACATATGTCAAGCAACGGCAACTTGAGCACATGCAATTCGTCAAAGCCCGTAATTCCGTCGCGACTGAAAGCAAGACACACGAAATCCGACGGCCAATGGCGAAAGCTAAACCATCGAGCGATTCACTCAACTCCGTTCAGATATCCCGTCCACTACCACTTACGAATTCTACTACCGTCATTCTTCCCAAACCGGAGGCTATTTCACATAACCGTGTACGTAAGGTTAGCGGACGTAGTGCCGCCCGTGGAGGGACATCAAATGCCATGTCTACTCTTTCAGCCGTCGCTATTTCAACAGCTCATGCAGCCGCAGCCGAAGCTAGTGCTATGAATGATACTCAAGCAACTAGTCCTCAGGCCAAAGCCCCCATCCATGGGGAGGTTGAAGATATATCTGCTGATGTGTCTCGTGGTCGGAGGGTGATTTCCAGTAACCAAATGCGAGGGGTTACAGGCTCTGGTGTCTTCAGTCTCGAAGGCTTTGGTCGGGAATCTGGACGTCGTGGAGCAATTGCCAGTCGTGAGGACAAACATTTTGATGGGCTCGCCAACATTTGCCCACCCATTTCCACACTTGATCAACCTAACTCGGGGGTTCTCAAGACAGATTGGAAAGGCAGTCCTATCAATTTGGACAATGATCCTCACCTTGCACTTCTTCATCCCCAGGAAGTCACTCTTGCATCAACACTCAGACTCGATTGTGCCACCTATCTGACCAGCAAGAGGCGCCTGTTTTTATCTAGACTTGACTGTCTAGAACGGAATAAAACATTCCGTAAAACAGATGCCCAGACCGCCTGCCATATTGATGTTAACAAGGCTTCTCGTCTTTACACAGCATATGAGGCTGTTGGTTGGCTTGACGAGTCTTGGGTGTCTCCGCATCGTGGAAAGATCGATTTATCTCCGGTTCAGAAAGCCACATGAATCTGATCATTCCCGGATGCTACTTTACCGTGTGTCAAAGTTAGATGATAACTCGCGTTGTCTATTCTGATTCATTTCAACTTCTATGTTGGCAACCTCTCAGGCCATTACTTTTCTAATGCTTGGTTGCCATCATGCCCTTCTATGCCGTGTACGTACAGTTTACACACTATGTTCTTGTTCTTTTTGTTGTTTGTATGACGTCCCTCTTATATTTACGAGGTCTTGTGATGCCTTTACCTATTTTGTTTTGCCTTCAGTCTTTCACCCGAGATGCCCTTCTGAGAAGGGAGTGTTCTCTTTCCCTCGGCCCCAGTCCTCTTTTGCAACACATATGTTCCCAGAGTTGTCTTTTTCTGTATTTTGTCTTCTGTTTCAGTATGTTAGCCTGTCCTGATTTTCTTTAGTTTAGTTGCACGTTGACTTGATATTTGGTGATGCTTCTGTTCTCTCACGCCTGAAGCTTTCTTTATGCTTTTGTTCATATGTTTTTTTGGAATAATAGTGTTCTCTTCCTTTACCATTTCCTTAGCTGTAATCTCCTCTTTCAATATATAATCAATATTTCAATGATTCGGTATCTACTGTTCATGTCTATTCAATAGTCGTTGATGTTGCACAAGTGACGTTTAATGTGGAGCTCCGAATGCACGGCTCGTTGTTCCTGTCCAAACATTTAAGTGGGGCAGTGGGGCCGAACCTGGTTATCTCATTATTTAAGCTCACTGGTTTTAAGATTAACTTTTGACGTTTACTAACTCGGATATTACATTAATCGTGGTATCTCTACAGTTTCACCTCCTACTTTATCACTAAGATTTCCATAAAAAGGAAGTCTATCGGTTCCCCATAGCTTGTACAACGCTAGACCATTTCGCAGTGTCGGAACTATATCAAATGTTAGTATGAATACAATCATAAAAGTCAATATGTATAAACTCACTCGGTGAAGTTGAGCAATCTTCCCAAAACAGGCACCAATTGGACTCTCAAGCGAGCATCCTTTTGCTCCAAAAACTGCAACATTACTGTCTTGATATACAGTGGGTCAACGCCACCTTGGACGTTAGGAATAGAAGAAGACCGAACAGATTCCATAGAAGATCTGGTGTTTTGAGGGGCCAATCGCAATTGCGCAGCTTTAAGATCACGCAAGGTGCGTTCATGGCGTTGTTTGCAATCGTCTAGTAATGCTTGCAACTCTGACTTTTGAGATTCTACATCACCAAGATGTCTCTCCGAGGTATCAAGAGCAGATTTCAGTTCGTTGACAGCCTTGCGCAACTCTGAAAGCTCTTGCGTGCCAGTAAGTTCTTGTCTGGTTAGATCATCATGACGCTTTTGCCACTCATCCTTCTTCTCTTCCAGCGCAGACTTCTCTGAAGAAAGCTTAGTAACGTCTTTCTCTAGATCACGCAACTTCGCCTTCAAATCCTCTGCCTCACGAGTCTTCCGGCGTGCAAACGCACTTGACTCGTCCTCAATACGGTCTCTCTCTTCCTGTGCAGCTTCCAGCCGGGCACGAATTTCACGAACCTGTGTGTCTGCCCGTTCATCAACGTCAGCCAACAAACGTCTCATAGTCTCAGCTTCACGTGTCCGTTCACCCAAAAGGCGCTGGACTTCCACAAGTTCCTCACTAGTTGATTCAGCTTGTGCTTGCGCCTCACGAAGCTGGACACGAAGTTCACTGGCTTCGTCACGCATGTTACTGACAAGAGCCTGAACATTAGAATGTTGCTGGCCCTTGAGGCTGGCCTCTTCCTGAAGTTGCACCTTCTCCCGTTCTAACTTTTCAAGCTTATCCTCGGCCTCCTGCAACTTTGGACGGAGTTTGTCCAATTCAGACTGTGTCTTTTGCAGTTCCAGAGTCACTTTCTCTTCACGCGCAGCAATCTCGGTCTTTTCGGCTTGTGCGCGGCGCATATCCCGTCCGGCAACTCTCTGTGCATCTTCATGACGCAGGCGCGACTTCTCTTCGGCTACAAGCTTCTCGCGCAACGATTTAACCTCAGCTTCCTGGTCGTTATTCATCTTCTGCAAATGCTTCAACTCCGACTTGAGAGTAGTCTCCCGGCTTTCTAAATCACGCACCAATGATTTCTGTACCTCCAACTGTTTTTCTGTCTCTTTCAATGTCTCTGCATTCTGACGCAATGTCTTCATTTCAGGCTGCATACGTTGAAGCATCTCGCGAAGTTCAGTGAGGTCCCGGAAGCGATTTTGAGCCAGAACCTCGGTGGCAGCCAGATCAGTTTTCAACGTGTCTGTCTCGGACTTGAGAGTAAAACATTCGCCTTTAAGCTTTTCAAGCTCCTTTTCTGCCTCCTTGTTCTGTCCAGTCTGCTTTTCGAGCTCTTCGATACGCGCTTGTAAAGCCTTCTTAGCGGTAGAGAGATCTACAACGGCCTTCTTAGCAGTGATGTGCTCTTGCCCAATATCTATAATTTCATCTCTCAGAGTTCCAATTTCTTCACGTAAGATCTCGTTATCCTTGGTGTTCTTGAGGAGCCGCTGGAGGTGGGTGTCCTTTGTGGCAATAACAGCCTGAAGACGAGTGATTTCGGCCTCGAGCTCCAAGACCTCTGGTGACTGAGCAGGTGTGCTAGTTGTAACAGGAATGGAGGCTGTTGGTGGCTCGGGTGTCTTTGCCGTTGCTGTCGCATCATTACCTGCCCCTCCCTTCTTCTTCTTCTTGTTCTTCTTTTTATTACCTCCGCCTGTCGGGGCTGTAGTTGCACTCGATGGAGCCGAGGTCACGGGAGCGTCAGTGGCAATAGGAGCAGGTGAAGATACAGCAGCAGCAGCTTCCAAGGAAGCAGCCAGTTCCATTTCTTCAATTCGTGCAGAAAGCTTTGAGATTCTTCCCTCATCAACCTTCTTCGAAAGCTTGAGCTCTGCTACAGAAGATTCCAAGATCTCATACGAATTTTGCGCATTCTCTAAGCCTATGATCTTTGAATCCAGTTCTCGCTGAATCTTTTCTCGTGAGTTTTGGGCCGTCTTGAGCTCTTCTTGGATAGCCGCCTTTTCTGATGCGAGGCTTTCTTTGGTGCTCTCGAGTGTCCCACTCAAGTCCCGAAGTTCTTTCTCTGAAGACTCTAACTTGGCAGATGTTTCCTGTATGCGTTGTTCTTTGTCTGCTAGTTCTTTTTTAGCTTCAGCTATTTGGCCTTCCAGTTCAGAAACAGAGGAGGCATGGTTGTCCTTTGCAGTCGTGAGCTCTGTTTCAAGACGATGGATCGTATCCTTCATAGCTGCTAACTGGGTTTGCAGGTGTTCCACAATCTCAGCTGACTCGTTTGCCTGGCTCTGGCTTCCAACCTCAGCCTCAAAAGAAAAGAATTCTGATTTCTGTTCAGGTTTTGGGTCGTCTTGAGGAAGAGGTTCTGGTGGAGTTTCATGTGACTTTAGTTGGTCCAGCTCGGCTTTGGCGATTGAGAATTCATTTGCCTGTGCTGCATTCTTCTTCTCTAATTCAGACTTTTCGGAAGAAATCCTCTTAAGCTCGTCCATAACCATGTCGCTCTTGAGGTTCAGTTGGTTGAGATATTCGACGAATGCACCAGGATCTTTGATAGATGTTAAAGGTGTGTTTTCCTTCAAGATCCTCTCGAAGGGTTCGATCGACAAGGCACGGCCATGTGCGATACGGTAAGATCTGAGTAGTTCTAACAAAACACATGTGTTAGACAGGCTCCATGAGCATCTCTGTAGGTAGTGGTGTCATAAATACCTGAATAGGCGCCTTCCATTCTGTCTAGCTTCCGTAATTTCGAACGAACATCGATAGGTAGGTCGTTGTAACTCTCGTTCTTTGTTTGGGTGGCCTTCTTCTCTCCAGTTGTTGAACCCTCATCTTTGGTCGCGGTAGCAGTATCAGCCGACGCGGTGCTACTCTGAGAAGAGGCATTGACGGTAGTAGCGGCCGTGGACGCATCAGAAGCCTCGTCCATGGCAAATGCTGCAGCAAATACAGAAGGATCTGGGTTTGAAGCTACGTCTTCGTCTTCTAATTGTCGCGTGGTCGATTTAGAATTGGGTCGGCCCGTTGATGTCGAATTGCGTGGGGACGTGATGGTTGAGGCAACGGCAGTAGATTGCTCGGCAATACTTTTCATGCGTGCCTGCTCTTCGGCAATTGTCCGGTCTATAGCTCCCTTGAGTCGCTAACCACGCCAACATATCATGTTAGTAATTGCAGATATTTCAATGATCGCTAATAGCAAGACAGACCTGGAACATGTTGGGAAATATGTGGGTTTATGATCACAACTATCCAAATTAAACCATTGATTGAATGTGTAGACATAAACTATGTAGAGTTTAGTTGTCCTTTGGACCAATTACTAACAACAGTAAATTAAAACCGAACCTTTCTTTGCACACAAACTAACTCGGCCCATCTGTCTGTAACTTTGTCGCATTCAATGACGACGCCCTGCGTGGCAGAGCCAAGCTAGTTCACACCTGCAGGTGGGGCCCTGGGGAATTTAACTGACAGGGGATTGAGAGAATACACATGCTTTTGCAGGTTTGCCGATGTAGGTACATGTGTGCGCATATGTACATGTGTTTATGTACGAACATATCAAATAAGCAACGAACGAGACATTAGACAAAGTGTGTGTAGTCAATCAAGTTACACGGTAACAATGGTTTATACACATTTAAAGTGAATTGATTGATAATTACGTCCATACTACAGGATATCGTCCAATGATGGACTCTCAGTACATGTTCCCTACCCCACTAACCCAAGATAACCCTATCAATGGTCATCCACAAAAACATCGTCAGCAATGAATTTGTTTGTGGGTGGCTTCTAGAAACCCAATTGTTCATGAATATACATGACTACCTTTCATATGAGGTTTGCTGTAAAGACACAAATTCCATGATACAACAACCCGTGAACAAAAAATATAGGTTCTAAGAGCCGTTGATAAATCATATCGAGAAGTTGTCTCTTTACGTCATTACAAGAATACCCCCGGTTTGCCCCTTGTTACCCATAAAGCTATGGCTTTAATGTGGAGTCTGCTGCACATGTATGCATTTACGTGAACATATGGCACGAGTATTCGATCGTCCAACAACGCGTCTCCTAATCAAGTGAATTGCTCTCGTTTTAACTACAATTCACAACATTCGGACATTCACCAACTTTATTTATCGGCGCCATTCGGCATTAATTTTGGAAACCCAAAGCCTGCCTTTGACTCATATTGAACGCACCTTCAATACAGTGACTGATGGTGTCGTTTTGGCCATGGAGGGTAAGTGGATTGAATAGCCCGATTCATCTGTTCATTGGAAAGGATAGTAACTAACGATATCACATTATAGGGCGATAGCTCCTCAACATCGGAATTCGAAAAGACGTTGTCTTTACTCTCGACTAAGATAGCGACAGCCCAGGTTGCCTTGGATTCCACGAGAGCAAGAGCTCGAAAGTTGAAGGCCTTATCGGTCGTTTACCTTTCTTTTGTCTATTCGGTCTATGTCATTGTTGCATTCCTTGTAGTAGGCTCCCAGAAAATGGGCACCATCGAATGGACCGCTGTTTCTGGGTCTCCCGTAGTGTAAGCGCCACCTATACGTGCCATACAACTCAAGGTTGGGCTAACCATCAGTTTTATTGTGTTTAGTATCTACCTCGTTCGTCGTCTCATCACTATATTCTACGACTACCGGATAGAGGCGTTGTCGACTCGTCTAAACGACCTTCAGAAGGAACGCGAGGCCACAATCCAAAAGCTCAAGGACGCCACCAAGTACAACAGTACCTTAGAATTGATTGAGAAATACGGAGGTGAAAAGAAGAACGGCAGCGATGCGTCTAAGCCCGACGGCTCTGGTCAAAAGAGCCAAGGGGCGTCAGGTCCCAACAACGCCGGTGCTAATCAGCAGGCGCCAGTTCGCAGAACCGGTCTCCCACCTCCACCAACTGCCAACATTGCTCGTCGCTCCCCAGACAACACCTCTCGACCCCAAATGACAGAGCAGCAAACCAAGCCTCTCGTCGAAGCCAACGAGGAGTTTGCTCCAAATGCCTTCCACTCTGGTCAACATCATGTGCGACCTCCTGTGCCAATAAGCAATCACCAGCGGTCATCTTCTACTGTGAGCATTGTAGAGACACATTGGTACGATCGCATTCTTGATGTACTTCTAGGAGAGGACGAAAAAGACCCCAAGAACCGTATTGTTTTGCTTTGCCAAACATGTCGAGTGGTCAATGGACAAGCCCCGCCTGGTGTGAAGAATCTGGCTGAAGTTGGCGTTTGGAAGTGCGGAACATGTGGAGCTGCCAACGGTGAAGAAGACGGTGCTTCGATCATCAAGAAAGCCTTGCAAGAGAGCACAGAGCAAGGTACTAGCTCGTCTGTTAAGTCAGAGGACCAGTCTTCATAACTCCTGTTTATAAACCGCCAGTAGTAGACTAACTAGAGGGGAATTACGCCCGCAACATATTTGTACGTACATGTACATTCGTATATACATTATCATCTGTCTTATTTTACACATCAAATTCACAATCATTTATACGAAACGAATACACCAATACCATACTTGAGGATTGAATGATGAATGACTGGGATTATATTGATTAAAGTGCGATATATCGGAAGAAATATGATGCATGTGTGCGTTCGAAGAAGAGAATATTATGGGTATTGTGTAAGTAAAACCAGGGAAAAAAGTCATTATGCAAAGCCAGTACCACTGTGTAAGGTTGAAACGACCGGGAGTCAACCACCACCGCACCGCCACGGTAGAATCTACGTCAAAGTCAAAAGACACCCATATGCCAACGCAGCAACTCATTTGTCGGAACCGTGACATCGATTTTAGAGAGCCAGATCAAACTGGCGGCCAAATTGCCTGCACCAAATGCTCGGTGGCAGGAATTTACTCAGGCTTCTTACCAACCATGAGGTACATGGGAGTGAAGAGATGCTCGCGACCACCAGCAACAAGGCAGTCACCAGCAACAGCGAGAGAGTCGGCAGTCTTCATGGTTCCAGGAGGAGCCAGACGGAGCATCTCCAAAACACCAGTGAGCTTGTGCATGATCGTGCGACCCCACTTGGTCATACGAACGATAGTGAAGACATCACCGACGGTCTGGATGTACTTGAGCTCACCAGACAAAGGCCAGTACCAAGGGAAGGGGTCCACGCGGTCCGCAAGATCCTCGTTCTGGAGAAGAATAAAGCCGGCCGCCTTCATGGCAGCAATACCCTCAGAAACCTTGCACATGTTGGAGATACCATCACCCAACTCAATACCCAACCGGATTTCACGGTGGTGCAGGTTATCGTTGTCGTACTCGTCAGTCATGAGCCACTCGTAAACACCGAAGACACCACCAGGCTTGAGAACGCGGTAAATCTGGCTGTAGATACCCTCAAGGGAAGGCGCGTGGCAGGTAGCCTCGATAGCGTAGACGGCATCGAAAGTGTTTTCAGGGAAGGACATTTGCTGAAGAATTGTTAGTTTTAAGTTTGGGAATGTGTCTCGTCTGTTTGACATACCATGAAATCACCCTTGACGAATTCCAACTGGTTCGAAAGACCCTCCTTTTGAGCGTAGTGAGTGGCGCGATCAATCTGGTAATCGTTGTTGTTGAGGCCGGTAATGTGAGCACCGGTGAACTTGGCAATCTCGCGGGCAGGGCCACCAACACCGCAGCCAACATCCAAAACCTTCATGCCCTCCTTGATACCAATGGAGTGAGCCAGGTAGTGCTCGTGGCGAGCGATGGCCTGACGGAAAGGCTCGCCGTAGGCGAAACGGCAGAAGTGGAAGGACTGACCCCAACCATACTCGTACAGATCGGTCGCGAGGTTGTAGTAGTGTCTGGTAAGAGTAGCGTACTCAGCAGTGCGGGCCTATCAAAAAATATATTGTTAACAAGGAGCCAACTTAAAATGGATATCCTACGTGGCATAGACGTAGTTGATGAAGTTGTACTTACGGCGCGAGTCTCGGCAGTCTCGTCCTTAGCGGCCTTGTTGTCCCAGTGCTTGAAATACTCATCAACAGCAGCTTGCTGAGCAGCGCGGTCCTTCTTCATCATGGCAGAGAAACCGCCCTGGGCTTGGGCACTATCACCGTGCATCGCCTTGTTGAAGGCGGCATCGCGGGCGTGATCCTCACGCTCAAGACCGGTGGAAGACATGGTGATAAATGGAAGATCGTCGTTAAGTGTTGAAAAAAGACGAGTCTGAGTAATTACACTCTAAATTGTGTGATTGTTGATTCGGGCGTTGATGTGAACGGTATAGATGATCTAGCGGAAACAAGACGAGTCGGAGGTGGTGGGCCAAGCTGTTCTTATATACACGTTGGTGTTAATTTGTAGGGTGCCAGATTTTAGTGTCTGTTAGTGGGCCTCGGCTGCATGATACACCCTGTTCACCAGTGTCAATATTTCCTATTCCGTTCGGGCATGCGGATTACGGTTCATGAATTCGGGGTCGCTGTAGAACATCAATCTATGGATGATGTGTGTATATTTTCCTTGGTGTTTGAACTTCAGTTCAAATATCTAGACGGTATAAAATGTATGGTGATACTAGGTTACAACTACATGCATGCAAAAGTTGGCGTATTCACACAACATAACATGTCTACTGGCGTGTGTGTTTATAAACACATAGATATCGATTTGGGTATTTAGGCGTACCCATTGCTGTGGGAATTGCATATGGCTTTCACACAGACTTAACACATGTGTAGTTTATGTACGCGAGGCTATACATGATTGCGTTAACTGTCAACTGATTTTCATGTGATCCAGATGTTTACCCCTGAATTTGGGCCAGCCACAAGGCCCTACGTCCAATGTTGACACCCGCCAGGACCCCACTTGCCCCAATTGGCCAATGGCAGATGGTAAATCCAATGGCTTAGAGTGGCGACTACCACCCAAACTAACGCCGCCCAGAAAGGTACAGCATGGCATTCGAAAACCGAACACGAATACACCAGTGGCAGCTCTAAGTAGGGGGGGGGTTAAATGCCATTTTGCAGGTGCGAACACGAAAACGAAAAGGAATTGCCGCAATAACCGCCAGCAAGAGAGCCAAGAAGGCACAAAATACTCAGGCGAACTTCCCAATCGGTGTAAATCGTATTCGTACTGCGCTCCCAGTCTGCGGCCAACAGCGTATGCAAGGGCTCAATCTCCTTAACAGCCACGTTAGCTTTTGTGCGAATACGAAAACGAAAATTTCAGTGGATACGTGCTTGTGGCCCGGTTAAATACCGGCAAATCTGATAAAGAATAACGATAACATTTCGCAAATGTAGAAAAAAGTCGATTACATCATAGACGTCATCCCGACATTCGTTGATAGTGTTTAGTGTTACCATTGGAACTGAAATCATGGCCGAAGCTGCGTATAGAAGTCTTTTGCGTGCTGCGAGAGTGGCATTTGTGGGTTAGTGTTTCTGTCAACCCCGAGCCCATCTGTATATACATCAAACTTTGTACTCGAGTTGCTAACTCGTATGCGACTCTTTGCAGGCGACCAACCTACCCTCGATGCCGCAAGACATCAGATTCGCCAGCGCTTCGTAGAAAAGCGCGCCTTATCGTCATCCGATCCCGAGACCGTAAAAGCTCTTCATATGGCTCGCGATGTTGCGATGATCCTGAGGCAAAATGTTGTCCAAGGCCAAAGCTTCGGCGATAACCTGTATAGTATGTCCCAACCAACCAATAGTAGGTACGGCAATACCATCTACAGAACTGACAGTGGTATAGAACTCAACATTCACGATGAAATTGAACGTGGAGACAACGATAGTGTGAAGAACCCTAGTAAGGGCGGTGGTTGCGGGTCTGCCGGATGTGGAAGTCGTTAATGGTAGCATGCATATGCATTTTGTAGGTGGTTGTGTACGATCATGTGTTTAATAAAGCAAGAATATTTCTATGATTTAACATATCGTTTTCTATTGCTCTCATAACAATTGGAGTTTGTTGATATGGACACACTGTATTTGTACCTATAGGCCTGTTTACCCATGTGGTTGCTACCCAAATGTTTCCACTCTCAATGGATGTATAACATAAGGCGGTGAGCCACGGCAGAACATTATTGGCGACGCTCTACATGGAATTGATATTTGCGATCCAGTGTTTCTATCTCAAATTTGCGACTTTTTCATCAACTCGAATTTATTCAACTCATCAAACGATTCTCAATACAACCTCCCATCAAAAAAGCCCGACATCGTCTGTTCTATTCCATCGAAGGGAATCACGACCATATTTTCGAATTATCCGATTGCGCGCATCATCCCATCCCACTTAAACCGCCATAATGGCTCCGCAGATTAAACAAGATCTCAACCGCGCTGGTTGGGAAACAACCGACTTTCCATCCGTTTGCGAGACATGCCTCGGCGGCAATCCCTACGTTAAAATGTTAAAGGAAGACTACGGAGCGGAATGCAAGTTATGCACCAGACCGTTCACTGTATTCTCGTTCAGTGCCGATCGCGCCCAAGGCCGCAAAAAGCGTACCAACATCTGTCTTACCTGCGCGCGGCTGAAGAACTGCTGCCAATGCTGCATGTTGGATTTGTCATTTGGATTGCCTATTGTTGTTCGTGACGCAGCTTTGAAAATGGTTGCTCCAGGGCCATCATCTGATATCAACAGAGAATACTTCGCACAGAACAATGAGAGGGCGATAGAGGAAGGGTTGGTTGGAACTGAGGAGTACGGCAAACAAAATGAGAAGAGCATTGAGCTTTTGCGCACACTCGCCAACAGCAAGCAGTATAACAAGTCTAACCGTATTGCAAACTACGACAATGCTTCACAAGCGTCTTCTAGCCGGGGTAATGCGGCTGTCGGCTCCGGAGTTGGTGGGCCGGGTCCTGTCCGAACTCGCGATTCACGGGCGGCCGCAGCTGCCGGTGCTACCAGAAAAGGGAAGGCTGTTGGTTCTCTGCCACCACCTGGTCCGAATGACTGGCTACCTCCTGCAGACAGAAATATCATGTCGCTCTTTGTGACGGGTGTTGAGGATGATCTGCCAGAGCACAAAATGCGAGACTTTTTTAAGGCATACGGTAAAATTAAGAGCTTGGTTTGCTCTCATTTGACGCATTGCGCCTTTGTCAATTACGAGACCCGTGAGGCTGCCGAAGCTGCCGCCGCCGCTTGCCAAGGGAAAGCCATGATTGAAGGATGTCCATTGAGGATTAGATGGGGTGTGCCTAAAGCTGTTGGTACCATGGATAAGGAAAAGCGGGCAGAGATGCTGCGCGATGGCCGCCGTACATTATCCAAAGCCGCCCGCTCTAATGTATCTGCATCATCTAAGGGGACTAAAGATGGTACAGGAAATGGTTCCGGTTCTGCATCTGCTATTGCTCCACCTCCTGGTGCTTCCGATACTTTTTATGGCGCCTTGAATGGAGAATGAATATGAGCTCAGGTAAACGCAAACATAGAAACTGATGCTCTATGCTACTATCACATGTATATATTTTGCGATTCTAAAATAATTGATTAACTTGTAATTTATATTACCCACCACTCTTTCAGCATTTATTAGCACGTTTTGAACTCCATGTACATGTGTGTTATTGCTATTCATCTTCATAATCTCTGTGGTTTGTGTATCTATTCCGTTAAGCAATATAACCATTCTGAGAAGTTCATGAATCTGTGCAACCAGTCCATTCTCGGTAGTAGCTCCACTAATGATCCACCCATTCCTAGTAAAGCGAAAAAATCTCGACCCCAGTAATATATACAAATCACAGGCCTGCCCCTCAATCTTCATTTTCAACGATAATTCAGGTATCGTCAAACTTGTCGCCACCCATTCATAATGGCTTCTGTTACTGTTATCGGCCACTCGGCCCTCCCTCTGCCCGCTGGCTGGTCCGCTGAGAAGGACTTCCAGGTTGTTGGCCAGCTGACCGCTGGAACCCCCCGCACTATTGAGCCGGTTGGTCCTCACTTCCTTGCTCACGCCCGCCGTGCCCGCCACAAGCGCACCTTCTCCGAAGATGACCGTCTCCAGGCTCAGGAGAAGGCTGCTAAGGTTGAGGATGACGAGGACAACGAGATCTCCGAGCCAGAAGACCCCATGATGCTTCAGCGTGAGGCCAAGGACTGGAAGGTATGTTTTAACAACTTCAGATAGACAGTAACGCATAGTGTTCTCAGAAAACAGTACTAACATGACAATCTTCTGTTCTATAGGCCCAGGATCACTACGCCGTTTTGGGTCTCTCCAAGTACCGCTGGAGAGCTACCGAGGACCAGATCAAGCGTGCTCACCGCAAGAAGGTCCTTCGTCACCACCCCGACAAGAAGGCTGCTGCTGGTCGCCACGAGGACGACAACTTTTTCAAGTGCATCCAGAAGGCTACCGAGGTTCTGCTTGACCCCACCAAGCGTCGCCAGTTCGACTCCGTCGATGAGGCTGCCGATGTTGAGCCCCCTACCAAGAAGCAGGCTACCGGTGCCAACTTCTACAAGCTCTGGAGCAAGGTCTTCAAGGCCGAGGGCCGTTTCTCCAAGACTCAGCCTGCCCCTGCTTTCGGTAACGAGGAGTCTACCAAGGACGAGGTCGATGCTTTCTACAACTTCTTCTACAACTTCGACAGCTGGAGATCCTTTGAGTACCTCGACGAGGATGTCCCTGATGACACTGAGAGCCGTGACCAGAAGCGCCACACTGAGCGCAAGAACGTCAACGCTCGCAAGAAGAGAAAGGCCGAGGACAACGCTCGCCTCCGTAAGCTCCTTGATGACTGCTCCGCTGCTGATGAGCGTATCAAGAAGTTCCGCCAGGAAGCCAACGCCTCTAAGAACAAGAAGCGTCTGGAGAAGGAGGCCGCTGAGAAGCGTGCCAAGGAGGAGGCTGAGGCCAAGAAGCTCGCCGAGGCCGCTGCCGCTAAGGAGGCCGAGGAGTCTGCCAAGCTTGCCCGTGACGCCAACAAGAAGAACAAGGAGGCTGCCAAGAACGCCGCTAAGAAGAACAAGCGTGTTCTTAAGGGTTCCGTCAAGGACGCCAACTACTTCGTTGAGGGCGAGCCTAGCGCTGTTGTCATCGATGCTGTTCTCGGTGACGTTGATGCTGTTCAGGGCAAGCTGGATCCCGAAGGCATTGCCGAGTTGGCTGGCAAGCTTAGCAAGCTCACCGTTGCCGGTGAGATCAAGGCCGTCTGGAGCGCTGAGGTTCAGTCCCTGGTTGCTGCTGGCAAGCTGACCGATGGTGCCGTCAAGTCCTTCCAGTAAATACACTGGCTGATGGTATAGTAATATAACAACGATTAATTACACTAGTACTAGACACCACAACAAAAAAGAGATTTCAATGTTGCGGAGTACCCATGAAGGGTTCTCCGAGTGCAAATTAGATCAACCACACAGAATTTAGTGATTACTTCCATGTCATGCGTGTATGTAAAGATACATATACAACAACTGGGACTTGCTGTTGCCATTTAACTTGTTGTATCATACGTTTTAGTGCTGGATATATGAGATCTTATGGGTGAACAAACGAATATAAGTAGGTGCTCTCAAATTAAGAAATATAGGCGTCGAGTATAATCAGTTATGTTGTCTGGATATGGGACTATGTCAGTAGACTACCCAATATTTGGGTCCTAGAAATATCTAAAGACATCTATGTTCTTGGCAAAAGATTTGTTATGTATCATTCATGTTTAATGTTAATAATTAAACAATAGGACGCCATGAATATAACAATAGTGCTCCTCCGCAAAAGATATATCATCCTCGAACTATCAAAAGCGTTGTTAGATGGTTATACTTACCTTTGATACATCTCATTCCGTGTAGAAATTCAATTTAGCAATCTGCTTTTGGCCACCCTTCTGGAAATAGCATACACACTGGGGTGTTTGTTAGAGCACACATAGTACACAAGGTCTAGTACACATAATGAGAGATGAGTGATTTGGTTTGATATCAAAGTATGGGAGTTAGAATGCACAAATGGAACATAGATATGTAAAGCCCCCACATCGAGTTGGCAGATTGCTGTTTTCGTCGTACGTTTAACACTTCATAACAAGTCTGAGCCCTTCACCATATTGCCTCGATAGAAGATTCGATACGGAGATCGAAGGAATATAATATCCATTTCCCTAGAACGGTCCAGTGAAGAATAGAAACCGGTTCTCATTGACCTCCACCGCCAGGACAAAGATACACAGACAAACTAACCCATAGACGGTGAAACGGAGAAGACTCCTAGTAATGAGCTAGTACGTTTGAACCAAAGCTTCGAAGTAATATAGATGTTGAGTCTGGCCTACCACTAGCAAGTCAAAATCCGCAATTCTCCAGAGAAGAGTGAAACGGGAACAGAGACTAGTATGTTGTTGGTGACACTTGTATGTAGTTTAGCTATCAGAAGCTCTCTATTTCTCTGTACACAACGGCCAACTTCAGTATACATTGCACAAACTTGGGTCCCCTTTGATTATGCTTCTGTCCACGCATCGAAGTGGGAAGCTAACAAGAAAGCCATCGGTGGAACATGAATAGAGTATGGGAAAGAATTGTTCGTCTAGTTAAGAGGCTGTTTTAATAAATGTTGTCACTTCTGGTTGAGGTGAAAATAGAAAATTGAAGATGTATAAACATATTCATGTATACACACTATAACATGGTATAGTAATATAACAACGATTAAAACTGTGTTATCAGTCCACGCAGGTACATAACATTTATGTTCGCTTCAGTACACTGTCTAGAAAACAAGCAATAGTGTGCCTCAAACCTAAATAGGACAATACGCACAAATAATGATAAAAAACAATAAGTTCAACATAGAAATCATACATGTCACGGTTATTGGTCTTTCTACACACCTCAGAAAGTTCGAGCATCGCAGGCAACGTGATATAGCTGGATATGAACTACTCCCGACTTCATACAGAAAAGATCCTCTGCCGAATGGGGCATTTTGTTGATTTTCGTTACTCTGGTCTAGATCTGGGTCTATAAGCATGGCCAACTTTCTGTACGTAACAAAAATGAACAAACTGCAGTCCTCTGATGCTGGTTTGAACTGAACGACAAAACGGTAGAACGTCAACGTAGTTTCCACTTTACTCGCCAACATGACCAAACTAACATCATCTCTATCCACAAAGGTAGTGTTCAAATAGAATAACTCAGTGGATAGACTAGATTATATCGTACTCTTGACAATAACTTTGTCGACATGGTGTTACAAATACACAAGACTAAGCCCCACCAAGAAAATTGACAGAGCAACTATGCTTGAGATTGCGGTCAAGTGAAACATAATATGATACTCTCGGAGGCCGCTCAACAGACTTGAAATATCTTTATTTTTGTAACCTCAATGGCCGCAGGTGGAATCACTCTAAGTCCGGCTGTAAAACCACTTGTCATATATCAAATACTTTCTGCTTTCAATGTGTTCTTCAGAAATAGTTAGCGAAATGCTTTAGGTATCATATGCCTTCCAATGTTGTTGTTTCTTCTAAATTCACTCTTTGTGGCTTGCTCCAGACACTAAGACAAACGAATTCGCCTACTAACTTGAATATGTATAGTGCTACTTCACAGCTATTCCTAACTAGCTAAATCTCAAACGCACCCGCTATGTTTCTTGGTTCTTCAAAATGAGGGAGGTCTATTCCATACTAAGGCTGTTCTTTATAATCAAGTTTGTTAATACTCTTTTGTTGGCGCTGAGATGCCATTATTCATACCAACATCACATTAGGCCATATGACAGTGTGTTGCTGATATGTTACAATAGACATGCTGTGACCAAAACCGAGTGAAGGGCAGTTACCAAGCCCATTGCTTTGAACTGAGATTTGTCAAACTATACGATTCTGGCGTCGGGAAAACACTAAAAGTCTGAGTTAGTATTTTTTAGGGGTAACTGCACATATGTGATAATTTAAGTTGAGACTCATGTAAACAGACCCAGCCTACACATGTATCTACGTCATCTACCACGTCTCAGGCAGTGAAACTCAGCTTGCGGAATTTTCATGTTGAGTTTTTAGTCTTAGGCTCTATATACACTATATAAATAGATGACAGTTCCTCTATTTATTGTTTTCTACTGTTCTGGCTCTTATACATCAATGGAATTCCCAGTCTTAAACACCATCAAAATAAAATAGAGTTCGGATCTGACTATCTTGTCAGACAATTGTTAGATTATACCCTGTCTGATGGTCTCAGTTAGAGTCTCTCGCAGTCACGATGAAGATTAAGGTCCGGCACAAGAACCCACGACCTTATAGTTGCTGATACCTCACCACACGAGTAACCAAAGACCAAAGAACCCACTCTCCTTTGGTACTAGCATACACCCAGAAGCCTAGCAATAGTCGTGGCATATTTTCAGTACTGGAGTTGGTTACGACGACATCCGCACCACCCATAAAATTCATTTCCCTTTTGGGAAGTATGGAATGTATTATGTGGTTAATGTGTACTGCTAACAGTTAAGAAGGTGTCTTCAGTCATGATAAGATTAACGATGTATACCGTGTGCTGGAACTCTATGGTTTTGAACTATCAATGTGAATCGAATAATTTACTAAGGAAGGGAATGTCGAATTCTTGGGACCACGAACGCCAAAAGCTCCGACTTAAGTACAAAGCCTTAATCATATTGAGCCCGACGATAGCTAACATCTCTGTTCCCACCATAGGCTTATTTATCGTCATTGGCACCCCAAACAAACATTATTGGCGTTGTGAACTGCAAAATTGAGACTATCACTGAGAGAGATATAGTATGAGGAGGAAGTCGAGATGTATGTATTGATGTTGTTCACGTATGTATCAGTTATCTAGTAACAGGAGAAGAGCGAGAGCAATAGGGAAAGAGAGAGAGGAGGGGAGAGACTATATGCCCACATTACCAAACGCCCGACTATTACTATGCCTGGGGAAAACCATCTCGTGATATGATCCTTCACAGCTCCTCACATATAATCGCTCATTGGTGTCGATCACTATGACGTCATGACGCTCGACACCCATGTCCACAAGTTAACATGAACTTTACTAGGTCCTGCCAACCTCAGAGTGGTCTTTTAGTTTCATTCATACGGCCGTCGTCTTGGTAAGTTTGGAACTTTCAGTGCCCTCACCAAAGTACGTGCTGTTTATCTGTTTTACCATGACTTTAATTATTACCCGATCAAGTCAAATGAGTGAACTTTAAGTGCATGTATGCACCTAGCCACTGTTGGCTCTTTCGATCAGAGTTAGGTACCTGATGTTATAATCAAGTATAAATATGGTCGCATAAGCCGACATCTCTATTCAATGAGAAGCTTTCTATTACAGCGGTTTTTTCGACATGCATCACATTTGTCATTATGATCCTGCATTTCTTAATAGATGCCTGCAAATATTTCTAATGTTACACGGGAAGTCTACTTCAACGACACGTAGTACAAAAAAGATCAGAACCTTTCCCGCACAACAATTCATGAATTGAATTTTGCTGTATGTGCAGTGAGTTATAACATCTTCGTTATAATCATAGTTGGTCCGCTTAACAAAGTGACGCATGACATATTTTGAACTATCTGAACGGGAAGGTCTCAAGTGTTGAAATGTCAAGTGTATTTTCAGGGTAGAATTTTGGACTAGAGTAACTACTATTCATACATCACTATGTGAAGTTGTTTTTCTTATTGTTATGTTAGAGATTTTACCTCCCATTACTGATGAAGTTGTCATGGATGTGATAGAAATATTGAGCAGGTTTTACCGTATAGGATAGTTTGACACTGTGATCAAGCATGTAATCTTTCCATGATTTCAACATGCTAATTTTATGACACAAACCCTTCATAAGCTTTGCGTCTATGGTAATGTCATTAGTTCCATATCAAAAATAGTTGTGTGAATAGTTGTGTCCATGTTTACAGTGGCCTAGTTTTCTTCAAGTAATATACACCCACGTGTGGCGAGAGTGGGTGAATCAAGCCAACCGAAGGTCTGTATAGTTGTTGAATCACATGCGACTTAAACATTTGGATGAGGCTAAAACATTGGGGGTTGTGTGGAGGATCATATGTGAGGGGTCAATGGAGTCACACAAAATCGGACAGTAAAGACAGGTTACAAGGAGTTCGATAAAGAAGCAGACTAAACTAATCAATCAGGTTGAGCTGATAGTGACTCTTTATACCACCATGCTCGCCCTCAAACACACTGTATCATTTCCTGAATTCTTCAATGATGACGTCAAAGAACTTGTGGTGGCGAATGATAACCAGCTGATGCCTTAGCGTGGCGAAGAACGATGTGATGGCCTTCAGCGTGGCAAGGAAAGATGTGATGGCTGATACTTCAGCATCACGAGGGACGATGGCGTCACAGGCAAAGCCTATTGGGGTTGCAAACCCTAACATCATAGGCAACCTTTATCCTGAGCACATTGGGCCATAAGAAGAGAATATGGCAGATCATGCAGTTGCGTAAGCTGGAAGCTGATGTGATAGTTGTGCTTTTTTGCAAGGTAATTGCTTAGCCTCATTACCTGAGAACCATTGGTGGGTATGATGACCCCTGACATTTGTATAGAATGGCAAGCATGGAATTATATGTTTTTATTTTTTGCACGTTCACCTGTCCGATGTATTGTCAGCCTCTACCCTGTCTGATGGTTACTCACTTGATACTCCGCCTCTCAGTATATAGGGTTGCCAGCGCGCGCGCCCTATGTAGTCCCTGTCAGAAGATGCACCAATAACAAGACCACAGGTTCCACTTCTTTTTGACGCAGTGGTATGCTGATGCCTCCCAGTCCGTCATGTATGACCTAGAAACCCGATGTCGTTACACAAATTGTTAGGGGTTAACAGAGTCACACAGAATTAGACAACATAGACAGGTCCAAAGAGTTCGATAAGAAATAAGGTTAGGCTGATGTATCAGGCCAAGCTGACGACAGCTTTGATACTTCAATGTTTACCGTTGAACACTTGTTATGATTTTTACCTCCTTCGATGACGAAGACAAACAAGTCGACAATGACAAATGATAACGCGCCGGTGTGTGTGACAGGGAAGATGGTAACAATGGCAAAACCTAGCTTGGACTGCAAACCTTCACACAGATAAAACCAAAACTATGCGGTATGAAACGTTGATTGCAGTTGTTTTTGAAGCCTGTTGTGGTTGTATTAATACCTTAAAATTTGTCATCGTGACTGTGAGAGACTCTAACTGGGACCATCAGACAAGTTGCATTCTAACAACTATAAACTAGCGTATCACAACGACAACAATATCTGAGTTGCATGATTTACCATACGAGAGTCACTGTAATCTGGTACCACTTGGGGGTTGTCTGACATCTGATACAGCCCCAGACAGTTCCTGACTCACGGTACTTGAACACTCTTTCTTTTCTCGTCCAAAACGGACGCAGTAATTTTTGATGTAAGATTTTGTTAAATGAACTCGTAGCATTGGTGTCCCAGCATACTGCTTCACTTCTCCTTGTCGTTGTACATCTTAAGTTGGTACATTTTCAGTACCAACCTGTCGTAGGATGCGACAGAAACCCGTATGACACGTAACAACGACGCCAACACAAACGGTTCGTCGTGTAACGCTCTTATAACTTACCAAAAATAGATACTAAGTGTGACGATAAAGACAAAATTATCGAGGTCTTGAAGATAAAGATATCGTGATCGACGGAGTTCCCCAGAGACCTTTCTTTTCTACCTTATAATCTCTAACGGTGTTGTAGAGTGCGTAATAGCCGCCAATATTGCTGTTTTGGGAAAAGGGTAAATTTAAGTCAATACGGCTGTTAGATCGTCATGCATAAGCGTAAGATGAGGGCTCTTGGTATTTACAGCGATTTTGAAGAGGCTTGATCATCTGATATTGCCTGCATGAGGGGCATAAGTCCTGGGCATCGATACGGGCACCATACCCCTGACATTCTGTTTGAATCACAAGACTTTAAAAAAACTGCTATTGGAACATGGTACATGACAGCTCTCTAAAAGGTATAAGAACGTGCGTTATATAGGTTGTTAGGCTTTATAACCGTATGGGCTTTGCCTATTAGCTGGTATACAATAAGGGAGTGGATCCTTGAAGCGTCTGTTATTTAGGTGTTGTGCTCTCAGCCACGATAAAGTAGTAGCTTCTTTTGCTCGACCTGAATTTTAACTGCGAGTAGGCCAATTCAAAACCGCCAAGCAAAATACAATCTAACAAATACATATATACTACATTTCAATCTCGACAAGACATACATTTCTGTTGTTTAAGGGTATTTGAGCCACGAACATCAGATTGAATCAGCTCATTTGGGTGGTTGCGAGTGTAAAATGGAAAAACAGTTGCTTCGCACATTATAGTGTTGCACCGGTGCAACAAAGTATGCGCCTTGGACGTAACACAGTGATCGAATTGATTGTGTCTTTTTACTCCCTGTAACCCTAAAAATATGGTTTGGAGTTAAAAAGAAATGTCGACACCAACGTGATTCGAACACGCGCCCGCGAACGGACACCCTTAGCAGGGGTGCGCCTTAACCACTCGGCCATAGTGCCTATTTGATGAATAGCGGTTAAATTGTATAAATCATAAAGCTAAGAGATGAAGTTCAACAACCTTTGCAAAAAACATCGGGCAAATTGAAGCCCTTTCACTCCACATTCAGCGCGTTTCTTGGAAGAGGGTTTCGCGTTTGAATGCGTCTTCATGTGTTTGGCTTTCGGTGGGCGGTATTGATGAAGTCGACGGGAACATTTTTCTGAGATGGAGGGTGGAGGAAAATTTTTCAAAACATCATACCTGACAGCCGACGCTTGGGAACTGTGGCGACAGATTTTAGGATTTTATTGCCGGGACGGCCACAGGAAACACTTGTAATTAACCTGCACCAGTAGGTCTTCGGACCTCTTCTGGATGTCTGCGAGGTGCCTACGGGCAAATGCTGGACATAGATCCTCTAGGTGTTTTTTATTTTTGTTTATTTTTGTTTCACTTTTAATTTTTCACCTGGCCGCTTGTCTGGTCTTGGGAGGACCTTTATGGTTATGCGGACTCGCAATTGCCGACCGCTCAACAGAGGACACTGGGGTGCCGACTTCATTTTGGACCGACTTTGCCTGGAACGCCGTCGTATTAACGGGTAATTCTAGTTAGGTAGACGTTAAATAAAACAACAACAACAACAACAACCAATGTGACGGGTCAATGGAGTCACACAAAATCGGATAGTAAAGACAGGTTACAAGGAGTTCGATAAAGAAGCAGACTAAACTAATCAATCAGGTTGAGCTGATAGTGACTCTTTATACCACCATGCTCGCCCTCAAACACACTGTATCATTTCCTGAATTCTTCAATGATGACGTCAAAGAACTTGTGGTGGCGAATGATAACCAGCTGATGCCTTAGCGTGGCGAAGAACGATGTGATGGCCTTCAGCATGGCAAGGAAAGATGTGATGGCTGATACTTCAGCATCACGAGGAACGATGACGTTACAGGCAAAGCCTATTGGTGTTTCAAACCCTAACAGCGAGTGTTAGGGCATTGTCCAAGCTATTTACTTTCTACAACACAAACGAGGTCAGAAATTCATTTTTGTCAATTCGCAAACTGCGATTCAAAGATTCCGTGACAACAACCACGACACTCAAAAACTTAGGAGGCTACAGACCAAAGACATTACAGTCATGCGGTGTCCTGGTCACAGCGGCGTCAAAGGAAACGAGAGAGTAGATTCAATAGCCAAGAAGGCCTTGCAGAAATAAGCACCAGAGAGGGGCTTTACCTCTCTAAGCCATGTAAAGCGTTTGGTGAGGTAGCAAAGCATCAAGGAGAGGGACACCCTACTCGGCATGAACTGGAAAGAAGCTGTCGGCAAGCACTACTCTGCGATAGTACAAACCCGCCCGCAACTAAGCACCAAAGGCAACCTGTCAAACGGTACCAAGGCGCTTAGTTCAGCCTATTTTTACCTGAAGCTGGGAAAAGGCTACTACCTGGTCTTCCCGAGGAATGCGAGGAAGAGGGATGATGCTATCTGTCGAATGTGCGGGGATGAAGAAGAGGGGTTATACCATGTGTTGCTCGAGTGCCCCAGACTCCGACCGGCAAGGAAAAGGGCGTTCGAATTGATGAGACAACTCCATAGATTAGAAAGCCTCCCAAGTTGTTACAACATCAGGCCTGGATATATGGGAGAGAGTTGAAAACAGCACTACCATAGATCTCATGTTTACTCGAGGCGTGCGGCCGTCTTTCGATGGTGATGCAGATCTACCTGGTTCGGACCACAGAGCACTTTTGGGGACGGTCTAGGTTACCGGAGACTCAAAGGAGCTGTCTCGTTATACTCGAGACTGGGAAAATGTTGGCAGTTTGTTGTCCGGTACAGATTATTTTGCCGGCAACACACTGGGGCGCATACGCATGCCTGGGGAACTAAACGCCGCCACCGAAACATTAGTGGACAAACTCCTTCCTGCAGCAGATCAACTAGCGCCGCGGAAGAGAGTTTTTAATCGACCTTCGGGTTGGTGGCCGGCGGATCTAAGAGCAGCTTATACTCAATGGAGGACTTTGGACTCCCAATTCCGGAAGTTTGGAGATGAGAACGTTCTCTCCCAGGCTAAGCAGGCAAAGGCCGAGTTTCGTGCAGTTTACGACTCGGCAGAAGCCGAATGCTCGTCTAAGCGTATGTTGCAGGCGTCGACAGATGATCGTGTTTTGTGGCAGCTTGCCAAGGCAGACAAACGTCGGGCTGAACCCATGTCGTACAGGATTGAGGAAATGGAGACCGCAGAAGGTATCTCCCAGGACCGAGATACTGGTTCGTGGAAAGCCCCCGGACCGGACGGGATACCAGCAGGTTCTGTGATCGACGTGGGGGAGACCACCCATGCGTGGATTGCGAAGATAACAACTGCGTCCCTGGGACTTCATCATTGGCCAACGGCCCTCAAACGTGCACGCGTAGTCCCTCTCCCGAAGCCTGGGAAGGCTAGCCCAGTGTGAAGGGTCAATGGAGTCACACAAAATCAGACAGTAAAGACAAGTTACAAGGAGTTCGATGAAGAAGCAGACTACAGTAATTAATCAGGTCGAGCTGGCAGTGGCTCTTTATGCCACGATGCTCGCACCCAAACACACTGTATCATTTCCTGAATTCTTTGATAATGACGTCAAAGAACTTGTGATGGCAAATGATAACCAGCTGATACTTCAGCGTGGCAAGGAACGATGTCGTCACAGGCAAAGCCTATTGGGGTTGCAAGCCCTAACACACAACACGAAAGAAGCCTGGTGGTTGGAGACCCATTTCATTGCTATCTACAGTTGGGAAAGTCAATGAGAGGATTGTCGCACAACGTCTTCTCATGAAGTTCGATCCTTTGCTACCTACTAGACAAATGGGGAATCGCCCACGACTTTCAACTGAAACGGCGATACGCGCAGTCCAATAGTTCGTTCAGAGGTCTCATGGCCAGAAAGAGCAGTCTCTTTTATTGCAACTGGATATATCAGGAGCCTTCGACAGTGTCGATCACGAATGGCTTATTGACGAGATTGCCCAAAAGGGCGCTCCAGAGTGGGTTATGCGGTGGCTACAGAGCTACCTCTGCGATCGGGAAGCCACCCTGTCACTGAACGGATCTGACACAGGTAGGCGGCCAGTTAGATCCGGCGTACCTCAGGGGCCCCACTCCCTCCGCTCCTGTTTATAACGTTCATAGCAAGCTTGCATGACCTGGTGGCGTCGTATAACCCGGATGTTACGTGTGTGGGGTTTGCGGACGACACTAACTTGCTTGTTCGAGGTGGTCCCTCGGAGCAGGCCAGTTTCGCTCTGCAAATGGTGTTTGATAAGGCGGAAGAATGGGCGAATAGGAGGGGAGTTGTTTTTGAGCCAAGCAAGAGTGTACTTATGGCTCTCAACTTTCACACAGCAAATCAGTGGAACGGCAAGGTTTTCACCCTCAGCGGGCAAGATTTATCAGTGGTGGATAGCTCACGTTTTCTGGGTTGTTGGATTAACTCTCGAGGAACTGGCGCAGCGCACTACTCCGCTCTACTCGCTAAGACGGGAAACAAGATTAACCTTCCCACTGCCCTTGTAAGCGCTAACCATGCCAACTGGGCAGCTCTCAGAACGATCTGGATGGCCGGCCACAGACCACGTTTGACTTATGCTCCGAGAACCCTAGCATTTATGGGACTCACATAGACGCAGGTATCGAAATTAGAGACATTTCAATCTCGTGCCCTCCATGTCTGTGCAGAAACTGCGAAGTCCACCCCTTTGCTCCGTCTCCGCACTGAGGCGGCATTTGAGCCACCCCAGGAGTACCTTGTACACTTGGGCGCCCGCTCCGAGGCGAGAATGCAGGAGTCATCTACTTGGATTGCCATGAAGGGTGTTATAGCGCAGACTACGCGTACGGACCCGCAGAACGAATATCCCAGATCAGAATACCAACGGAGTATCAACGTACTCAGACAACAAAGAGAAGAGCAAGAAAGGAGTTGGATGCGCGCAGAACGTAGTTGAGGCGTGGATAGAGTGACGGTGTTACGGGAAGATCCAGGGAGGGAGTTGTGGACGGATAGCGTATGGCGAGCTATGTCAAAGATTCTTTTTTTTGTGATCAATTGATTACATTTGTCCTAGCTAGGGATATGGCAATGGCGTGCCTTTTCCTGACAACGTCAACTAAAATAATTTATGTGTACGCGCATGAATCATTTATAGGGCACATCTACCTACACACTTAGGGCGTTTCTTCTTTTTCGCTTTTTGTGAACTCACTACCCGACCATGCTCCAGACGCCGTGTTTGTCCCGCCGACTTAGTAAATGACCCAATAACTCCCAAACGGAAAACCAGAAATAGTAACACAAACATAAAGTGACCCCCCCCCCTCCAAACGTACCCAGAAATTAAGGAAATAAAATAAAAAGAAAAGAAGTGGAAGAGGAAGACAGTGAAGAAAGACATAAATGAAAGCAGAGAGTTGAGGGCCTCACGCCCCGGGGGAACGCTTGTCATCAGAGAGTCTGGATTGACTATGTGATGAAAGCAGCTATGGCGGGCGGGAATCCCACGTTCTCAGTAGCTCTGACCGATGGGGGGCTTGGCGCTGGTTGTGAAGCACTCAGTGGAGCCGGTGTAGCGATTAAACTGGGCATGATGGCTGGGTGTGTGCTGGTTGATTCTGGCGTTTGTGGCGACCATTGCCATGTGCCAAAAGTCATGCTCTTGATGAAGTTCAGCATGGCTGACCGGCCTTTTTCCGTGAAGAAGACTTTGTGCGGGTCGGGCGGTTCACCAAGATCGAGCTGCAACTGGTGTTGGGCGTCCCTGAAAGCCGGGCAGTTGAACGTGATGTGAATGACCGTTTCCCTTTCGAGGCGGCAATGCCGGCAGATGTCTGAGGTCACCTCCTTCGCGTGGGCCAATGCTGGTAAGTAATTTCCTTTTCCCATAACGAGGTGGTAGAAGGCTGTTGTCAGTGAGTGAGGGCCTTTCAATGATTTCCGTTTCGCTACCTTGATACCGCCCAGATTGCTGTAGGATTTGCCACGCCGACCTTCTGGTTTGGTGGGGATCTCGTGATCGAACTCTTTCTGCCACTCTCTCTCTCAATGCGTCTTCGCGCATGGTGCGTTTGATGAAGCTTGCTGTCATTTTAGGTTTCTCAATGAAGGCTAGCTGAAGAGCTGCCTTGGCGCTCTGGTAGATGATCTCGTTGCTTGCGATTCCCATGTGACCTGGGCACCATTGAACGATGACTTGGGCGGTATTGACGGAGGGCGGGAGACGGCGTACCCACAATGGGAGAGTGAGGAAGTCAAAGGGAGGGAGAGGCTGCAATGGGTGAAGGAGTAGGAAAAATGGGGTCACGATTTGGGAGTTTCCTTGAGTTTTGTTTTCCAGTTTGGGTTTATTATTCCCATTGATAACAATGTCTCCATAGGCTCTGGCCCGCATGACAGTAATGTCACAAAAAGTAAAAAAAAAACATCTCCCCAAGTGGTAACAAAAGTTGTCTTCTCAGCTGATCCCAAGAAACGGGTTGAAACATAATCAGAAGAACACGCTTTCACGACAAGAAAACTTATGACAAGTGATCAAAACACAACCTCTATTGGCCATTAATAGAGAAAATCCCACAAGCCCAAGAGAGCACTACCCCAGAACAGGAACAACAAATAACGAGAGGGGACTGTCCCTAGATTGAACTTAAAATTGTAGAACAATCAGCACGAATGACAACATAGACTGTCTATTACCTTCTCTCTTTCCCTCCTCTTTCTCTCTTGACTGTCTGTTTTTATAGGCCGGGAGAGGGAGACACTACAGATTGCAGAGAAGAAAGTGGTTATGCATTGCGAATTTTGTAGTGTATCGTTCTGTTCAGGATATTGTTACCATTGTTACACTCTGTTCATAGGCTTTGGCTGGCATTAGAGTGATGAAAAAGAAATGTCCCAAGTTAGAATATTGCGGATGCATGATGATTAGAGAAAGGCAAAGGGTGTGCCATGTCCTTAGATAAGATGAAGTGCATAAATGATCATAAAAGAACAAAGGAAAGAGTTTCTGTACACTCAACACGTGTTCGTGGGTGCAGGAATGTTAATACTATAGAAGTGCAACGGCTGTCATAAATACAATGGACCATTGATTTGATACCGTGTACCGGATTCTCCACGAACGCTAGAAACGGTATGAATAGGATATTACATTGACGCCATGTTTGCAAGTTGAATTTTGTTTCTCACCACTCACGATATCGATACCAGACTTTCCCTTCTAACAATTAATGCACTTCCATTCTACTTTTGGTTACAAAAACCTTCATAAGATGGCGCAGGTGCAACAACAATGTACTCCGGGGAAATTATCTATGTTTCCAAATCTGAAGGAAGTCTGAGCTTTATCGGAAGTCCACCCTGTTGGATACAACTTGAAACCTCCAGGTGGTCTTCGAAAACTAGTGAATTGTCATACACAAAAACTGGAAATCATTGTTCAACAGTTTATTTTTTCGTTTCACGATACACTCAATTACTGGTCCATTGCATTCAGCGTCTTTTGTCTCACCATTTGTGAGCTCAACAGGAATCATCAGCTTTTCCCGAGACAAAAAAACATAAAAAAGAACAACACAAAAATAAACATCTAAATGTGGGCTGCGGTAGATACGCCACGACTGGACTAACCATGGGAATGTTTGCCGTCAGAATTGGTGTTTCTATCGCACTCCACTTACAGTGTGAAGAATCTTGCTATGAAAAGACACGATACAAGTGTGATAATTAATTCATGTCATTTTAGGCACATTCGTTAATTCTCAGATTTCTGACTCAAAATCAAGAGAGGTCATTCATTGCTCGTGCTTCAATCCAAATTGACAGATTTACGTCATGTAAAATAACCATTGCCGAAAGAGAATTTAGACTTAGGTTAACCTCGCTGGGCAGAACGATGCGTCGGAATCATAACAACTGACTATATAGTCGGCCCGCATGGAAATAAGACATCAACACTTGATATCAAGATATTCACTACCTACAACATTATAGAAATATGAACATCGTACACAAGAAACAAGATATCAACATTGGAAAAAAACCAACAAATAGACAATCAACTCACAAAGAACAACAGAACTGAATAAAGAAAGTCCGGACAGTTGCACAAATCTGAACACGTCACATAAGACAGGAAGATCAGCTTCGGCAATGACAAGACTGAGGATTTGACCAGTCAAAGGACGAGACAAAAACGATGGACGGAAGAAGAGGAATACTTCTATCTCCGCCGACAAGAAAACTTTTCACCTACAACAGTAAAGAAAAGTTTTCCAGCGTTAGTAAAACGTCTCAGCTATGACCCGCATAGAAAGGTTTCCCACGCAAGGAAAACCTTTACTTGCGACCTGAAGAAAACTCTTCACAGGTGCTTAACAAGAAACACACCTGACAACAGGAATAACATATAATGAAAGGGAATTCCCCTTCAGTTGAACTTATAATTTTAGAATAATCATTACATACAATAAAATATACTCTCTGCTACGTTCTTGTAACTTCCCTTTCTCCCTCTTTCGATTATCCATTTTTTACAAAGAGGCTTAGTGCTTTGTTCGGTATGTCGTGTTCCGTTCATGTGCCGTTCATATTCGACATGTTTACGTGTATACAACTATCTGGACTTTCTTGGATTCAGTTATTACAAAAGTTGGCTATTAGAGAGCGAAGGAAAAATATAGAAGAACGTAGCAAACATTAACTATTAACTGTATTTGGTGTTACTATTTGTGATGATTATTCTAAAATCCTCAGGCTGATTGAGGGGCAATTTCCGCTCATCATATCTTGTTCCTGTCAGGTATGTTTCTTGTTAAGCGCCTGCGAAGCATTCCGATTTTTCTGTCGATCATTTTTGTCTTGTCTTTTGACTTCTCAAAAGCCAGTCATATTATCGCGGAAGCTAATATTCCTCTCTTATGTGACGTATTCGTATGTGTGCAACGATCCGGATTTCAGCATGTTCCGTGATGTAGTCCTTTGTGAGCTGATTGTCCATTTATTTAGTGTTTTCAATGCCCATGTTTCATTTAGTGAAGTCTGATAGAATGCCAGAACATCCTGTATATAGCGAGTATTTTCTTATCAAGTGCTGATGTCTTATTCCTCGTGCATGATGTTCATATTTACATCCCAAAATACAATACGTGTCAGAAAAGACGGAAACGACTAAGGCGTACACAAACCAACACTTCACATATGAACGGGAGATAGTTTTTTTAAACACTCAATATCAGATCTGTTGACTATAGGGACTATAAAGCACTGACTGATATTTGGTAGAGAAAGCTGATGTCTATTTTCGCTAACAGAAAAAACTTTATGATGTCCACGGAAACCTTTCACGTCTATTAAGCCAAGGCATTTCACAAGGTGATCAGAACAAAGCCTTGATTGGCCATCATCAACAAACATGTTGCAAGCTCAATACAACTACTCCGTGACGACAAGACTAACACACAAATGATGAGGAGGAATAACTCTCGATTGAATGAAGCAGTTTAGAAAATGACCATGTCTAGCTTGTGGCCAAGATCAAGACCAATCAATACTTCTCGGCCCGACAGGGATTGCATAGCGCCTATGTATAGACTGCTTTGGCATTGTACTGGCATCACTTTATTGTCCATCTGGGTCGAAATCTGGAAATTTAGTTATTTGGAATTTTCTCGGGGTGCGTAGCCATTTGCCTCTGTTGACATGCTTTTGTGAGTAATTGGTTGTTTCCAGAAGAGTATGAAGACCTGTCCTGTTCTGGAAGACATGATGTTCGGCCTTCCATCGCGTTATTCCATTAACCTACGTCCTTCCACGGTGTTGCTAATGTTTATGTGGGTGGTTACGTGAGAATTCCAAAAATGTCAAGCGGGCAAGTTCATTAGTACAATCCACACTATAGGTTTGCGCATGCCGGACCCTGGATGCATCGAATTTGGTAGACTGACCAGCTGGACCTTGAGCTACGTTGACCCCGTGAAAAATCCTCAATTAGGCAAATTGGTGTTCTATCTGATGGTGAAACGTCATGTTTTAGATAGTAGTAGAAAAGAGAGCTGTGTCTACTTACGGTGGCTTTGAAAGGTTTGAACTGAAGAATACACTTCCAATGGCATTGAAGACAGTGGTATTGATTCTTTCAGCAAGGTTGTTTTATTCCGATCGGTCAGCTACGCTACGCTTATATGATGAATGATATCTCTCTATTAGAAAAATTATTGGAACTCATGGTTGTGTATTCTTTACCATTGTTATTGGTAAGGCACTTTAAACTGTTTGCTCTCTGAGTTTCAGCTGCAGTCTTGAACGATTCTGACTTGTTTCCCGGTCGAAAGAAAGTGGGTAGATACGTGTCTTGTCCGTTCATCTGGGAAAGTGAGAATATACTTGAGCCCATTGTTACTGGTCGGAATGATTGGTCCGATGATGCTACTTAGAACTTGTGCAAGCTATTTCAATGGCCCACGGTTTACTTCGTGATTTATCTCGTTGTGAACTTTGGGGTCGCAGCATATTTCGCAGGGGATGTCACTTTCAGATGGGATATCAAGGTATTTGATCGAGTTAAACCCGATAGCGTTGAGTGAGAGCTTGAAAAGGACGTTTTTGTGACTACGATCGGGCCATTGCTGCCAATAAATTGCCAATTCGTTTTAATCAATCCTGATCAGGTCTTTGGACGGAAGTATGCCGGAGATGTGTGTAGTTTTGACATGAAGACGGTAGGGTCTATGTTTTGCAACATACGAAAGCTGTAGTCGTAGACGTAGCTCTGTCATGAAGCTCCAATCAATTTGCACTTTACTGGTAGCCTATATTCGACTGACAAGAGCTACTAATGGTTTTCCTTACAATATTAATGCCACAGATATATTGCTTTCAACGAACAACACAACAAACAATAGTTATGTAAAATGAGTGGTGATTGTGAGTTAAACACATCAGTCTAAGAGGAAGGGCAAACAATTGTTTTATAATTCGTGATTCTCATTGTAGAATTTCAGAAATGGAAATGACGGTAAGGGAAAGACGGTTAGAGAGAGCACAAAAGGATTAACATCTATGTTGTGATTTGCGCTGATCATTCCCAAAGTCTAAGTTCAATGGAGGGGGAATTGCCTCTCATCCTATGTTAGTTCTGTTGTCGTGTATTCGTCACGATCGGCTTGTAGGTCTTTCCGTCCTAGTCTTTTGTGAAGAAGTCTTTTCTTAACGCAAGCAAAGGTTTTCTTAGCGTAGATAAAATTTCCTTAAGCGCGCATCTAAAGGCTTTGTCACGCCGAGTAAGAGTTTTCTACTGATCATTACGAAACTTACATTCCTGTCATAAGTGAAAGGCTTTCTCGTCAGTTCAGACTATGGATAATCGAGAGATAGAAAGGAAGGCACAGTAGAAGGGGGTGTAAAAATTGGAAATGATAGCAAGGTGAAAAAGGGAGAAAAACGGTTCAAGGTAGAAGGCAAGGATGAACATCGGTATATTATTATTCTCGATACTTGTTCTAGTTCCCAAATTCAGTTTGAGGGGGAATTCCCTCTCATTATATCTTATTTCTGCTGTCATGTATTATTTTTGTTGAAAGCTTGTGAAGAAGCTTGTTCGCGTCGCAAGTGAAGGTTTTTCTAGCGGGAGAAACTTTTTTTGTTAGTCGTAGGTGAAAGGTTTTCTGAGTGTGAAGATAGAAATATTCTTTCCGTCCATCCATTTGTCTTGTTGTTTTCGTGGTTAAAAGTCGGCCTTATTATTGCGGCAGTTCATCTTCTGCTCATGTGCAATGTGTTATTTCATAAATAAAAGGTATGGATGTCTTACATGCAATGGCGCTTTTGTCATGTGGATATAAGACCTTTTCCAGATCTTTTGTATATAGATTACACAGTATTCATATTTCATTTGTTGCATTTTGAATATCCTTCTTTTATAGGATGGGGATCCCTCTTGTGTCGTTTCACTTCCACGGGGGGTGATATATAGTACATATTGTTATTCGTGATGATTGTTATAGAATTCGTATGGAAATATGAACATCACACACGAGAAATAAGACATCAACACTTGATATGAAAATGCTCACTACATACAACATTATAGAAATATGAACATCGCACACAAGAAACAAGATATCAACATTGGAAAAAAACCAACAAATAGACAATCAACTCACAAAGAACAACAGAACTGAATAAAGAAAGTCCGGACAGTTGCACACACATGAACAAGTCACATAAGACAGGAAGATCAGCTTCGACAATGACAAGACTGAAGTTTTGACAAGTCAAAGGACGAGACAAAAACGATGGACGGAAGAAGAAGAATACTTCTATCTCCGCCGACAAGAAAACTTTTCACCTACAACAGTAAAGAAAAGTGTTTCAGCGTTAGTAAAACGTTTCAGCTATGACCCGCATAGAAAGGTTTTCCCACGCTAGGAAAACCTTTACTTGCGACCTGAAGAAAACTCTTCACAAGCGCTTAACAAGAAACACACCTGACAACAGGAATAATATATAATGTAAGGGAATTCCCCCTGATTTGAACTTAGAATTTTAGAATAATAATCAAGCACAATAAAATATACTCTCTGTTACCTTCTTCTATCTTCCTTTTCTCCCTCTTTTGACTACCCATTTTTACAGGTTATGAGCCCGGGCTGCGCCTTCTACTCTACTAGCCCTGAACTCAAGTACACTTTTTATCTTTCTCTCCAAGTCTTCCAAGTCATTCAACCTCCCCTTTTTTCAAGTTTTGAACTTTCTCTATTGTCGTCCAAACCTCCCAAGCCTACCATACTCAATTCTATGACCAACGACTTTCTCTCTTCTGTTTGGAGCCACCGCAACGCCATGGACAATGCCGAGGCGCAGAAAGCTCTCTCCTTCCTGAAGTCGCACGTCGGCTCTCACGGATTCAATTCCATCATGGACCTCGAGACTCCCTACGCCGTTTGGAAACAGCTGGAAGAAACCTACAACCCCTCCGGTTTCACGACCATGATCACCGAGATGAAGAATCTGGTCGAGTGCACTCTGGAGAACTGTGGAACAATTGAGAAGTACGTTCATTCTCTCAAGCGCTTCGTTCTTCTTTCCCACCAAGGCAAGGCCCCGATGAGCGATACACTCATTTTCGTGTGGGCGCTCACCAATTTGACGGATGAGTGGAAACCTTTTGTCGTCACGTGGAATCAAACCATGCGCAACATGGAGACGTTCGATCCTACTCTTCTGAATTCTCTCTTCAAGGATCTTCTGGATGAATCTCGTAGAAATAGCTTCGGGAAATCGTCCTCCAAGAACAACACAAATGTGTTGTATTCCAACTCGGGCAGCAGGGGCAAAAAGTCTTTCAAGCAAACCAAGGGCAAAATGTGCCGCCACTGCAAGCGTCCCGGACACACCGAGGACAAGTGCTACTGGTTACACCCAGAGTCCGCCCCTGACGGATGGAAGCAAGCCATGAAGGCCAAAGCTCTCCGCGAGGAAATGTTCAAGGACGACAGGTCCAGCGGGGCCCAGTATCGGGACATGTCTCCGTCCCCCGACAACCACGATGCCATGATGACCGGGGATTACTCTCCCAACAATGAAGACAACTTCCAGG
>JMSH01000073.1:0-52349 GCA_000712465.1 Huntiella moniliformis
TGCGATTAGCAGTTCGTGTAAATTCCTCCAAGTGGGACTAGATCGCGACCGTCTATTTTCCCTTGCTGGACTCTACAAAGATCTTGAAATAGTGGTTGAATACAACAAACCCGACACTGAGATCGTCTTGGATATTGTAGAAAAGATAATCAAGTCCCTGAAAATGACGCATCTCAGCTTTACTCTACCTATGGAGAATCACGGATTACGAGTGGATCTCGAGGGAGTAATGCCTGTGGCGGATACTTTGATATCTTGGGCTCCATATGGAAAGAGTTAAGAAAGGCAATGGCCGCTCGCTTCGGTGGAAGTCAGATCGACGATAGAGGGAGAGACTTCCTACTCAAATGGTTGGGTTGCATACCGCCTTTCAACGAGAGTATCAAAAAGGATTTAGAGCGTTACTTTGATATCGACAGGTATGAAGATGATGATGTTGATGAAAATCTTGTTCAAGAGTTGTGGTGGATGCAACGACATGGCCATAAGCTTGGCATAGTATCGGATGGCAATCTATTCGTGGGTTGTATTTACAGTCAAATTGACGATGAAGTCGTCTTAGCTGAGGGAATCCATCACCCTTTCGTGATACGAAATGCAAACCCACAAGCTGAAGTTTTGTATGTCGAATGTGCCCTGATAGTGGACTTGCCTCGTTCACATCTGACTACTGAATGGAGAGAAGAGCTTGTCATTGTTTAACTTATAGAGTCCGCGTTACAATACAAGTTCAACAACCAAAAGACATGTTTCCAATAAACGCCGGGATTGTGTATGAGGCAGCGTGGAGACAGACACATCACTACTTTAGTCAATCGTCATTACGTTAGCGTTGAGAACCGATGGTCTCGACTTCTGTTAGTGAAAGTTTGAACAATTATAAATCTATATGTACATGTAAAAAGTCTATGCTATGACTACTCCTTCCCCAATCTCGCCGCCTTAAACCTAGAAACCCTCTTAACAGGTCCATCTTCAACTCGTTCAAACTCCTTCTCTTCTTCTTTGAACCCGCCACTTCCCAAAATCATCTTATTCCGTCTTCGGTGATATTCATCTGCTACTTCGTCTCGTAACTGCCACTCATCAATCTCATCATTCACCAACGCATCTGCCTTTCTCGGCGTCGCCCGTTCAACGACACTCCCGGCCAGCGTCTCACCCTCCGGTGGTCTCGGTGCTGAAGCTCCCTGTACTTTATTCTCATCAAGAGCAAATGCCGCGGGAATAGCATCGGGTGTCATAGCCGGAGACGCCTCCGCCATGGCCTTTCTAAAACTGGACATCTTGCCCTTCTTCTTCTTATTAGAAGACTTGGATGGTCCCTTGCGCTCGACAATATCACTGTGGGGTTCTACAGTGGGTGTGTCAAGGCGGGGGATCTTAGCACGGACGTTAGATTTCGCCTTCTCGCCGGGACGACGTGGGGCAATGTCGAGCATTTCGGCAAAATGGACGGATTTCTTGCGGACGTGGCCGGTGGGCGCTTCGGGTGCGGGCGTTGCGGGTTTCTTGAGGTTGGATTTGGGACCTGGTGCTGGTGGCGCAGAGTCGGTTTTGGGGGCATCTTCTGGTGTGGTTATCTCGACTGAGAGAGTTGAGGGTTCGGAGGTGTTGGGCTCCGACTGTTCTGGCACTGGAGTCTCCTTCTTGGGCTCTGGTACCCCATTCTCGGGTTGAATGACAATCCGTCCTACACCCTCCTCGACAGTCTTCTTATCCTTCTTTCCATCCTCGTCACTATCCCCGTCATCTTGAATCCCCGCCAACTTCTCTTCCCAGTCTCTAGTGAACCGACTTTGAATCCCCAACTTCTTCTCCAAATCCACCATATGCTGTCGGTAATCATCCGTCAAGACGCTATACTTGCTCTGGCCAAACTCGTCCGACTCATCTGATTGGTATTCGTCCTCCTCGTCCGTCCACGCCTCATCGTCATCAAGGAACATCTCTGCAACTACCGCGCCGACTTCGCCAAGACCATACTTGAGCATATCTTGGCGCATTTGGGCATCTTCGGGGGTTTCTTCGTCGGGGATTACAGCGGGTTGTTTGGCGAGTTCCTCTTGTTCAAGAGCTGTGTTGACAATGTTCTGGACTCGTTGGGCGGCGGGAGACAGAACCTCTGTTGGTTTTGGTTGTGCCTTTGATGTTGCTTGTGTGGGCTTCTTTGGTTCTGGGGTCTTCTTGGAATTACCGTTTGTCGTAGGTTTTTCTGATACATCCTTCTCTACAGCCTTCTTTGACTTATTGTCGAGGGCTATTTGCTTCTCTGAAGGCTCAAGTTTCGCTCGTTTTGGCTTATCAGTTGCTTCTACCTTCCCATTTGATGCCTTCTCCGCCATCTGTTCCAATGCCTTTTGTGGCGCATCGGTATCTTCTTCTCCGGGGATATCCTTGACACCGGCCTTCTTCAATAACTCTCGAATCTGCTGTGTATTGTCGCCGGGTTTCTGAAGTCGATATGAAACTACGTTATCATCGTCGTCCAATTCCTCAATGATATCCGTGATAGGTTGGCCATCTTCGTCATCCTCCACTTCTGGGTTCATAATAACTTGGATTCCAGCCAGCTTATTCTCCAGATTCTCCAATCCCTTCTCTATCGTCGCAATGTTCTTCGATGCTGTGTCTATCCGTCCCTCGACCGTCCTCAAAACCTGCGCAAACTTATTCGGCGCATCTTCCGTGCCAAACAACTGGTCAAGCTCCTTAGGCGATAGTATATCGCTAGCCACATTGGCCTTCACTCCCAAAACAGAGTCGCTTGTCGTGCGCGAAGCCTCCGGGATATTCTTCAATTCTTCCAGAATCCCCTCGTAGTCGGCATCCCAGGTGCGCCAGTATCCAAGCGACTTGCGCATGGTATCAACCTGGCCCTGGAGCTTCTGGCGCTGGCGCTCGAGGTCGAGGAAGCTGTCTCTAACAGCGGCGGCCATTCTGAATCAATGTCGTGTGATAAGGTCGAGTACAAAGCAAAGAAACACAAACAAATTATTAATCAAACACTTAATATTCATCTATCTTGATACCCCTCCGTCAAATCGTCAAGTCGTCGCATCGAACAGAATAGAACCCGCTCGCTTCGCAAATTACCCGTGAATCTACCGGGGTGACTTCCTTCGTTCCTGGTTGCCCCGCCCCACCCCGGCGTCCTTCTTGCTGTTTCTAGCCATAAGTCACAAGAGCCGCTACCGTCAGGGACTATTTTGACGTGGCTTACCGTTTTTGGTGACTAAGTTACAGTTTGCCCCGCTTGGCAGACAGGGACAACTAACAACAAACATTTTGTCCTAGCTAATGGTTTTCAGTAGGGTTGACATGCCTCACTAGGGTTCTGCTGTTCATGACCCCCACTGTTATCTCCGTTGCCCGTCGTTCTCCGGTAATTTACCCCCCACTTGATCCCCCGTACCCCAACCGCGCGCGAATCAACCCCCAAAGTCGTCGTCATCTTGATACACCGCTTCTAATCGGATCACCCGTTCCCCCGTAAAACTAATCTTCCGCGCGCCCTTCACGGTAGGTTTCAAATCACCAACAACCCTTTTTAGACCCTTATGCAAGCAATTTTCTTCACCCCACTTTAGGGAGCAGCCGATTCCGCTACCCCCGCCGACTCATTAACAAGCGCCGCTATACCTTCTTTTAAAACAACGTTTGCCCCCCAAAGCGGTCTTATCAATCTTATCCAACCAATAGAATCATACTAAATCACCGCATTAGGTGGGGCCGGACGGCCGATGGAAGCCAACGAAAAAAAAAATTCACACAAAAATTTCAGGACTCCTTCCCTGTGACAGACACTGGCGGGGTCCTACACACCAGCCCCAATCGGGGAGTAGCGGGGAAGGGCGAGAGACAAAAGACTTTTATAGCCTCGCCGGTCCTGCCAGACTTTTCCCTTTCCCTCTTCCTTTTTTTCTTTGCTCTTCTTCTTCTCTACGGGAAGAAGAGACATACAAAGCCACCATCCAGTTTGGCCTTTATTCATCCACAATAATCATCACCACTTTATACGCTTACGTCTGTTTCTTCAACCTCAGAGTTCTTTGCTGAATTTCTTTGTTGCTTTCTTTTATTCCTCTTCTTAATTATCATTACCGACATCATGTCTGCCAAGGTTCTGGACTACGCTACCGCCATCGAGGTGCTCAACGAGTACCCTGAGCGTGACGGTCTCGACATCAACGAGCTCATGGACACCAAGAAGCACGGTGGTCTTACCTACAACGACTTCCTGCTGCTTCCCGGCTACATCGGCTTCCCTGCCTCGGCTGTCACTCTTGACTCGCCCTTCACCAAGCGCATTACCCTGAAGACTCCCTTTGTCTCGTCTCCCATGGACACTGTCACTGAGTCCGAGATGGCTATCCACATGGCTCTTCAGGGTGGTGTTGGTGTTATCCACCACAACTGCTCTGCTGAGGCCCAGGCCGAGATGGTCGCCAAGGTCAAGCGTTACGAGAACGGCTTCATTCAGGACCCCGTTGTCATCAGCCGCCAGACTACCGTCGAGGAGGCTCGCTCCCTCAAGGAACAGTGGGGTTTCGGTGGTTTCCCCGTTACTGGTAAGTTTTATCCGATATTTTACATTTTCACCCGCACTTTCATGATGAAACAACCATATAATATAACTTTCGTTCCACTGAAGTTAGACATTAATTTGTCATGTGGATAACAATAATCTGATTCCAACCCCCATTCCGTTATTACACAAACACCTCCTTTTACCGCGTTGTGTAACTTTCAACTAACACATTTTGTTCGTTGCACAGAGAACGGCAAGCTTGGCTCCAAGCTTCTCGGTATCGTCACCAACCGTGACATCCAGTTCGAATACGATGGCGAGACTCCCGTTGAGAAGGTCATGACCAAGGATCTTGTCACTGGCCCCTCTGGCATTACTCTCGCCGAGGCCAACAAGATCCTGGCCGAGTCCAAGAAGGGCAAGCTTCCCATTGTTGACGCCAACGGTAACCTTGTTGCCATGATCTCTCGCTCTGATCTCACCAAGAACCAGAACTTCCCTCTGGCCTCCAAGACCGCTGACAACAAGCAGCTCATCTGCGCTGCTGCCATCGGTACCCGTCCCGAGGACAAGGACCGTCTCAAGCTTCTGGTTGACGCCGGTCTTGATGTTGTCATCCTGGACTCTTCCCAGGGTAACTCCATGTACCAGATTGAGATGATCAAGTGGGTCAAGGCTACCTTCCCCGAGATTGATGTCATTGGTGGTAACGTTGTCACCCGCGAGCAGGCTGCTTCCCTGATTGCCGCTGGTGTTGACGGTATCCGTATCGGTATGGGCTCTGGCTCTGCCTGCATTACGCAGGAGGTCATGGCTGTCGGCCGTCCCCAGGCTGCTGCCGTCCACAACGTTGCCAGCTTCGCTGCTCGCTTCGGTGTCCCCACTGTCGCTGATGGTGGTATCCAGAACGTTGGCCACATTGTCAAGGCCCTTGCTCTTGGTGCTTCCACTGTCATGATGGGTGGTCTTTTGGCTGGTACTACCGAGTCCCCTGGTACTTCTTTCGTTTCCCGCGAGGGTAAGCTTGTCAAGGCGTACCGTGGCATGGGTTCGATTGATGCCATGCAGGACAAGAAGGCCGGTAAGGGTGGTAAGAACTCCCAGGCTTCCAACGCCGGAACTGCCCGCTACTTCTCTGAGGGTGATTCGGTTCTGGTTGCCCAGGGTGTCACTGGCTCGGTTGCCCACCGTGGTCCGATCTCCAAGTTTGTGCCCTACCTGGCTGCTGGTATCAAGCACTCGATGCAGGATGCCGGTATCACCTCGCTTGAGCTCCTTCGCTCGGGTGTTGCTGCTGGTACTGTCCGCTTTGAGCTGCGTTCTTCTTCGGCCCAGGTTGAGGGTAACGTCAACATGGAGTCGTACGAGAAGAAGCTGTTTGCTTAAGCGTAGTGTTTTTGAGTAAAAAATAGGAGAGGAGTTTACAGTGACGAGACTGGCGGGAGAGGGGGTTACTAGAAACAGTAGCTTGCCTCTTTGGGTGTTGTCATACTGTTGTTGTCTGTTGTGCTCTGGTTCCCGGCGCCTATAAACGGGTTGTGAATCGTGACACAGCAGACGCGATGGCAACAGACTGTAAGAAAGCGGGGGGAACATGACGGTATGCATTGGTTTTGATTATATATATTTTTGGGACGGATAGGTTATGATTTTATGCGGGTGTTTTGTGGGATTTTGTATGTCAGCGCTGGGTCTCGTGTTCGAGTCTAGCGAATTAAAATTGATGATTTTTATTCAAAAGTATGTATTTTATTTATTTATTGAAAAAAGTGATTGTAGGAAGGAAGGATTTCTATCATGGCAACGACTGTGTAACGTTGAAGCGTGGAGTTTTTTTCGTTTTAGGAAGAACGGAAGGATGTGTTTTAGAATGACAAGTACTTTTGAGTGGCTTAAGAAGATGTAAGTGTGGGAGTACTGCTGGTGTTATACCCAGTTGTACTACCATCTCCCAAGAGGGGTGTCTCCTCGGTAGAATCTTCAATCTCGGCCAAAGTGTCGGCGCTACTTGCCTCTGCTTCATCGTCACACTGGGAAGGTCCCTCACCATCTTCCAGCATCCAAGAGGGAATAATAGCAATGATACCCGCAAAAGCAAGGAACCACCACGGGGCAATTCCCCATCCAGTTTCCAAACCCTTGGTGAAAATCCACCCGGTCAAAGCGGGGCCTCCGGCTCGTCCCACGGCACTAACGGTGGTGGCGACGCCATTGAGGGTTCCGAGGATATGCACTGACTTTGCGGAGTTGGTGAGAAGGATGATGACACATGGGAAGGCGAGAATGATTCCGAAGGCTTTGAAGGCCATTACGGTTAGAAGGGCGGTCGTGCGGAGAGTCACGGTGGGCAGAAGAATCGTGAAGGGGGTTACGATGTAGGCGAGGGGCATGACGAAGACGCAGCCGCGGAAACAGTTACGTACGCCGACGTACGCGCAGAGAGGAGGGAAGATTAGGAATTGGATTAGACTGCAGGTGAGTCCGTATAGGGTGAATACCGTGCCGATACGGTCGGATTGCCAGCCGAAACCACCGGTGAATTTCAATGGATGTGATGAAGGAATAGACGGGTCGCGAACGGGAAGGTTCAGAAAGACTGGAATAATTTGGTCATAGGCCATGCTGTGCAGGGCGAGAAGCATATAGGCAATTAAGGCAATAGTGGATTGTGGCGCAAAACACTCTGCAATACCCGCCTTTCTCTTCGGCTTGACCTTTGTAGGGTCCCGTGACTCCTCATCTGACCGAGGAGGTGGGGGCGCTAAATGGGATAGACCAAGGTAGGCGGTGATTTTCTGGCCAAGACGGATACCGTGATCGGGGAGATCTTTCTTGGTATCGAGGGTTTCATGGAGGAAGAGAATTGCAGTGGCGATACTGATGCAGAAAAAGGCAGCGGCGATGAGGTTTGGAAGGGCGAATGGGTAGGCTTTTAAAAGGGTGTTATCACCGAAGAGACCAGGGAACCGTTCGGCTGGCTTAGCGAAGAACCCTCCAAAGGCCGGCCCAAAAATGGAACCAAGAGACCATACTAACGGCATGATACTGAAAGCACGTGGTTGCAACGCCTTATCCGACACCATTTCCGCCACCATAGTCCTAATAATCCCGACATTTCCATTTCCCGCGCCCTGAATAGCACGCACGATAATTGCCGTTTTCAAATCTCTCGTGAACCCCCAAACCAAGAAACAAGCCATAGAAAACACCAAGCCCGTCAAAATCGCAGGCTTCCGCCCGAAATGGTCAGATGCCTGGCCCCACCAGACGGCGGTAACTGACTGTGCGACGGCGAAGGTACCGGTGATTATTCCCGCCCATTTTGCGATTTCCGGACGAGGAACACCAAATGTCATGATCATCTCGGGGAGATACGGGAATATAGACATTAACGCGACGGGTTCACAGAACCGGGCGATTGCTATGGGGGTTTGTTAGTCATGGGGGTCACATAACTTTGTCACAAGAAAAAAAAACTTACCGAGAATCGCAAGCTGTTGCACCGGCAACGTAGCTTTCGGTTTGCCATCAATACCCCCAGATATAGAACTTGACGGAGACATGATGATATAAAAAAGGTATCCTTCAAGGCACAACCTCACTTAAACCAAAAAGTAAGAAAAAAAAATGAGAGAGGAAACTACTCTACTTAAATATAAATCAAACATGCAAGATGAGCGAAATAGGAAGGCCTAGGACGTGCGCGTGCCGAGGGAAGAGGGAAGGTACTTGCGGATGTTGTAGGTGGATTCAGATTTGTACATACCCTTGTGTCGGACGAGGAGAGGAAGGGAGATGTGAGATGCCGGTGATTATGGTGGTTGTTGCCGCTGGACGACACCACTGCCTTTTTTTTAACCTGATTTGCGTAGCTGATGGCGATGAAGGATTTCGGGGGTTTTGAGAAGATAAGGATGCCGGTGTTGGAATTGCCGGCTGGTGACGGGTGGCGACGATGGATGATGTGCTTGGGGTGTTTGATTTCGCCACGGGGGTGTGGTTTTGTGTTATCGTGTTAGCCGAGGAGCTTATCTGTAGGGCTGTCAGTGAGGTATATCGGTTTGAATATCTGCGCATATTATCATTATAATTGTTTCTCTTTTCATTGTTGAATTCAAATATATACAACAGATTCATGGTGTCAGAATGTCCGAATCAACACCTCTTCTTCCGCGTCGTCCGCGTCGTCGCAGGTCCCTTCCCGCTTTACCTACATTAAAACGCTTCATTTACATCTCCACGCTATCAACAATTACCCTAGTTATCGTGCTAACAACGTCACTCACCGCACTTCTTCTGTTTCCTCTTGGTCCAGGACATACCTCCTTATGGAGTCGAATCCATTCCACTTTTGAGAAGAAATTCCTAGGGACGGTGTCTCATGAGGAGTTCTTGGGAATCCTGAAAGATACCCCGGATGCCATGAAGGCACGCGAGTGGAGTGCTTATTACACCGCGGGACCACATCTGGCGGGGAAGAATAAGAGTCAGGCTGTTTGGACGCGGGACTTGTGGGAGTCTTTTGGGGTTAAGTCGCGTATTGATGAATATGACGTCTACATTAACTACCCGAATCGGACATCCCTCTCGTTGAATTCCCACGGCAAACCCATCTTTAATGCCTCACTTGAAGAGGATATCCTCCCTGAAGACCCTACTACCAACCTCACAGATCGCGTCCCCATCTTCCACGGATACTCTGGTTCTGGCGCGGCAACAGGACAATTCGTCTATGTCAACTATGGAACCTACGCAGATTTCGCAGATCTTCAATCCCTCGGGATAAACCTCACCAACAAGATCGCACTAGCGCGGTACGGTGGGATTTTCCGTGGATTGAAGGTTAAGAGGGCTGAGGAACTAGGTATGGCGGGTGTCATTTTGTTTACCGATCCGGGTGATGACGGTTATATTACAGAGGAGAATGGATTTTTACCGTATCCGGAGGGTCCTGCGAGAAACCCGAGTAGTGTGCAGAGAGGAAGTACTCAGTACTTAAGTATCCGGCCAGGTGACCCTACTACACCGGGATATCCTTCAAAACCGGGTGTTCCGAGACTCGAAGACCCGGAAACTATCCCTAAAATCCCATCTATCCCGATATCCTTCCGTGATGCAGTCCCCATATTAAAAGCCCTCAACGGCCACGGTCCAGAATCCAGAGCCCTCGGACCCGCCTGGTGTAGAAACGAAGGACTTGCTCATCTCGGCATAACTTACAACATCGGTCCCTCCCCAGAACACATCACCCTCTCAATGGACAACCAACAAAACTACGAAACCACCCCCCTTTGGAACGTCATCGGTGTTCTCAACGGCACCCTTTCCGACGAGGTGATTATCCTAGGAAACCACCGAGACGCCTGGATTGCAGGTGGCTCGGTCGATCCCAACAGTGGCTCTGCAGTTCTCAACGAGGTCATCCGGTCCTTCTCCGTTGCTGTATCCCGCGGATGGAGGCCGTTACGGACTGTTATTTTTGCGTCGTGGGATGGTGAGGAATACGGTCTTGTGGGAAGTACAGAGTGGGTAGAGGAGTTTCTCCCTTGGTTATCTGGGGCGAATGTTGCCTATGTGAACGTTGACGTGGGTGTTGGTGGGCCGCATTTCCATGCGGCGGCTGCGCCCTTGTTACATCCCATTTTACACCACGCTACAACGCTCATTTCCTCGCCGAACCAGACTATCCCCGGACAATCCATCTCGTCACTTTGGGATGGCCGAATCGCCCCGTTAGGTTCCGGGTCGGATTATACCGCTTTTCAAGATTACGCGGGTATCCCGTCTATTGACATGGGATTCAAAGCGACGTCTGAATCTGCCGCTTATCACTACCATAGTAACTATGATAGTTTCTACTGGATGGAGAATTTTGGAGACCCAGGCTTTTTATACCATAAGGCTATGGCGCAGTTAACGGGTGTCTTAGTCGGTGAACTTGTAGGAAGACCTATCGTCCCCCTTGGAGCCGTGAAATACGCAGAGGAACTTTCCAAGTACATCGATATAATCGAAGACAAACTCACCGGAAAATCCACCTCCGAAGACCGTGAAACCGCCCTCTTCACATCCCGTTCCCACCCCCCTCTAATCGGCCCATCAAAGACCCCCCTATCATCCGTGAAAAGCCACCTTTCTACTCTCCGGGAAACCCTTTCTCAATTTCACGCCGCGGCAACCGCTCTAGACGCCCTCGCTACATCGACGAATTCCCGTCTCGCAGCGGGTTTCAAATGGTATAAATTCTGGGAAGTCCCCCGGGTTCTTGCTGATATCCTGTTGGTGAATCATCGGTATAAACTTATTGAACGGGCGTTTATCTATGAAGAGGGTCTTGATGGACGTGACTGGTTTAAACATGTTGTTTTTGCGCCGGGCTTGTGGACTGGCTATGCGGGAGCCGTGTTCCCTGGCCTTATTGAATCGATACAAGTTGCTGATTGGGATAACGCGGTCCGATGGATCTCAATCATTGATGTGTGCTTCACCAAGGCAGCCGCCGCCGCAACTTCCTCCCCTAAGTAGTATACAAATTCAATACAGTCTATATTATATCATCAAACTAAGAAAACTCATCATCCACCGTGTCCAGAGCCGCCACCATCTCCTTGACTTCCCGTGCAATCTCAAACGCAATAGGCGGTAATGTCTGCTTCCACATGGACCATCCTCTCTGACTAATATCCACCTTTAACCCTTCACCGTGACTTCTTGCTTCTAAGAGACGATCTCTGGCTCTCTGAACCCCATCAGTCTGTGTCTTCCCCGACTTCTCGACCCGAGAGATCATGCCCTCTACAACCCCCAAGATAGCCTCAATCTCCCTCTCAACCTCCTCATACCCCGCCGCTCCCCTGATACTCCCCACCAACTCCTGAATTCTCTCCACCAAAACGTCCGTTTCCCCAGTTAAATAGCCCTGCCTAGTCAGTCGCCATTACTAAAGTATCTCTTCTTAGTCCCCGCGACATGCTTGTCTCTCGATCAAACGCGCTCAGGACCGTATTATTCCTCATACCTTAAGCTCATCATCGCCGTATCCATAGCCGTTCATATTCCGTCCGTATCCGGGGTCTCGCGAGTCTCGCGGAGATGCGACGGGGCTGTATGCTGAAGATGTAGCGCTAGAGGGACGTCCGAGTCCGGCGAAGGGAGGTGGTGGTGGGAGGTTCCCGTTGAGGTTGTATGCCGCTTGGCCGCCGGTGCGCTCCGGTGAGTAGAACCCGTTGGAGGCAGATACTGGCGTCATCGTTCCGTCGTCGTATTCATCCATCTCACCGGGTGGCGTAGGTCTAACCTGTGCAACCTTCATGAGATCAACCACGGACATGGTCAAGTTACCAACAGCAGCGTCTAGTACAGAAACAGGCGTCATACCAGCCGAAGTCCCAAAAGACTTGGCCGCAGTAATAAAGTTGTTCGCACTACCCGCAACCTTGGCCTTGAGTTTGCCCAGTTGTTGTCCCAGTTGCTCGTTAACCGGCTTCGTCTGGTCAACATCTCTCGTCATCCTCCGTACACTTTGAACAACCATCTTCATCGACTCATTAACCTTGTCAAACTGGCCTGAATGCGAGAACTGCATGACTTCGTCAATCGATACCTGGAACTTGGTAATGTGCATATCTCTGATAATTCCAGAGTCATTCACCAGACCTTGTTCCCGGAGATACCTTGCTGCATCACTGTCAACCATGACACCGTTTGAAGCAGCCTGTAAATCTTGGGCTTGAGCCTTAGCCATAGTAAACCGACTCTGCCACTCACGAACTTCACCTTGCAACATCTCAATCGTTTTCTCCATAGCCTCACTCTTCTCATAACTCTCATGACTCTGTTGAGACAGTTGTCTCATCTCGTTAAGAGAATCCCGAGCCTGTGCTCTAACCTCTTCAATCAGACCTGCTTGCTGCTGTAACTCGGCTCTCAGTCTATCGTTTTCTTGCTGTAACTCGGGACTAGCTCCGTTTCTGCTGTTTCCGCCACCATTCTCGAGTTGCATGCGGAGATCCCGAACGTCCCGGTCATGATCAGAACGCATCCGTTCAATCGTGTTTTGTAACTCCATGTTCATACTATCGGCAGCAGCAAGTTTCCCTTCAAGGTCGAGTCGCAGATCGGCAAGTTCCTTCTTTTCCATGTTGTTGGCCGTGGACCGTGATCTTTCATCATCAAGGGCATTCCGAAGTTCTTCATCCTTTCGTTGCAGTTCGTTTTCCATGGCGTCGATCCGGCCTTGAAGGTCTTCAACTTGTGATTTGTAATCTTCGATGAGTTTTTTGTCGGCCTAGACAGAATAAACCAGTTAGTTGCTTCTCCTTCCAAACTCGGCTGTCTCCAAAACTCACCTCACTGCCATCATCATCCTCTTCAACCATGGTACTCTTATTAGGTACAATAGTATTACTTTGGAACTGTTTCGGCATAGGTCTTCCGCCGAAATCCCCTCCATTAGGCAACCCTGGCGACGGAGGAATCTGATCATACTGTTGCATCCCCGGTCCCCTAATCGAACTAGCATTACTCGGCCGTCTCATCCGGCTCTGACTCCGTGGTGGATACTCTCCAACTGGGGTTCCCGTTCTACTCGGACCCCGATTCGACATGGGACTTCCAACTCTCGGCACAAAGTCACCTTCAATAAAGCGAGGAAACCGCTTCTCTAACTCATTAAACACGTCAATAGCCAAGTTCAAAAAGCGCGGTGGGCCAATCGAAGCCAGTGTTTGTCGTGCATTGTTCCGTTTTGGATGCATATCCTTCTGCGCCATCAAATGCGGTGGCGCGCTCTGCTGATTCCGCGCCGACGCCTGTCGTCTATTCAACTCGTCGAAAACATCGGTACTCAATTCGTAAAACTGCGTAGGCGTAAGTCTAACCAACTTGTCCTTTGCATTATTCGTCGTCTGGTTTCTGGCCTCGCGCCCCTTGAGGAACGCCTTGAAGGCAATGTAGTGCTCGGCTAGAATCGCCTCGTTGTGCTCTTCACGGGGGTTCCAACCCGCTTCACTGCGCGCGTACATGTTTGTGCCGGTGCTAGAACGGGCGATGGACGGCGGCGGCGACGGGTTACCGGGGCTCCGGGGGCCCGGTGAGAAGTTGGATGTATCCATGGCGCTGATAGGGCCGGCGGTTAGGGGTGGCGATGCAAGATTCGATGTCGGAAGATTCGTGTTGATACTGGACAGCTTTGTAGATTGCTTTGCTGGGTTTTGCCAAGCTTGAATGGACGGTGATATCGGGGATTGTGGAGGGGGAGGATTGTTCATGTTCGGGATCAGAACCGTTGGTGTGGGTTGTGTCGCCGCTGATTCTTTGGCGCTTCTCTTTCTAGGCTTCTGTGCGTCAATGGTGACTTGGCAGGTGACGGGAAACGCAGACACAGGCGCAGACCGACGGTTAGGGCTAGTGCAGTAGGCGCAGTTACGTGCATAAAGCCAAAGGGGCGATTTGGTTTGATGTGCGTCGTCGTGTTAGTTGGTGAATTCGCAACGATTGAAACGGGGAAAATCAAAAGTGAGTAACGGTTGCCATGTGCGTTTATGATGGGCAAAAAACAAAGGTACAACGAGCGAAGAAAAGGCTAGACGAGACGAGAGAAAACGGCGTGGAAAGAAGATTAGAAGCGAGGGAATGAAGCTGGAAAGCTGGAAATCAAGAAATCTGGAAGGGGGGCAGATTTACAGTTGCGAGGCTTCTAGGCCCAGGGGATAAAAGTACAAGAATTAGATAGCGTCTCTGGTGAGGAGATTTGTACCGGGGGTTGTTTTTTTTGGCGGACGGGCTTTTGCGATGAAGGACTGTATTAAAGGATTGTGAATCTTATATGGTTGGTTCATGATATTAGATGGTGCCTTGACTAGTTGCCTGACTAACAATCTGGTTTAACTAAACATGAGACACAGAATCTGAATGTCTTTAGACTACTATTATATTTGGAAAGCCTACAGGACTTTGACCATTTATCCATGATAAAAAGGGAGGCTGACCTCTATTAATCATGACCCTGTCTATCCATCTGTTTAGTGTGTCTTCAGCAAGTTTGCTAGACCGTCTATAATCCTCCAAACAAAACTTCCCCAAAGTCAAGAACCAGTAAGCTATGTTCATACGTGCATCCCTTCCATGGATGGATTACCCCGTCTGAGACAAACTTGAGGCTATTTATTAGGTAGGTTCCATTAGACTTTTGTCTTTCGGGATACTTGCCGTGTTAAAAAAAAAATGTCTACAGCGTAAATAGCTGAATCCGATTTATACGTGATACATGTCACAATAAACTTCCCAGCTTACCCAATAATGACGTCTCGCATGTTTGCCATATGCAGGTACCCATTCCATTCCCTTTCTCAATGTTCTTTCCACATCCAACACAACAGTAGAGTAGTAGACTCCGTGACTTCCCCGATTCGAATGCATCACAAACCCCCTGACTAAGGTTGTCCACAAAATCCATTCATCAGCTCCCATTGATATCCCTTAAAACCTCAATAACCCAATAACTCTCCCTCCGGAACTGAACCGTCGTCGCGTCGTCACCACATGGCAGTTTTCACATCTCCCGCTAATTAACCAACCGACCCAGCTATTTCGGATAATCCGGGAGCCCTGTCTGGCAGCCAGAGGCCTCTCAACTAGCATGTGCCTATTTTCTCACGCTGCACTCACCGAAAGACTGGGTTATTCACCCGAGAGAGAAAGACGTTTTGTGCGTAGTACTTATTCAATTCCCGAAAATACTCGCATTATAGAGTCTCTTTACGAATATTACTTGCACTGGAATATATTCGTCTGAACTGTAACCATGATTGCTCTGGGCACAAACGAACCCTAGCGTTGACCGTGGGTTCCAAGCCACGTTTGTTCGTTCTTTCGGATGGTATGTGGGTTTTACGATATAGATTGAGGCTGTGTTTGTTTAACAGTTCTTGTCTAACGTTATTTCCATGTCTCGATAACTCTCGGAAATCCACCTTTTGTTGTTGTTGTTGTTGTTTTATTTTACGTCTACCTAACTAGAATTACCCGTTAATACGACGGCTCCCCAGACAAGTTCCAAAACCACAGATGATGATGTCGCTCTAGAATCGGAGCTTGGGTGGTCGGCAATTGCCTCGGAAATCCACCGCTCACCGATGCAAAAAAAAACTTGCGGCGTTCCGGATCCATAAACCCGACTCCGAGATCTCCTTCAACAATAACGTCCTCATTAGTGTAGTGGTGATCATACCTGCTTGTCACGCAGGTGACCTGGGTTCGATTCCCAGATGGGGAGCATTTTTTGCTGTCGTCTCATCCACGACCGACTTTTTTTGCCCCATATTCACTTCTCATGGCCATAATTTAGAAAGAACAAACATGAATTACTGCTATACCCAGGTCCCGTCCTGTACACCGAGAACCATACCCTTAAAACCAAGCCAGAGTCCAAATTGCCGGCAACTTAGGCCACCGTTCCTGCCACTCCGCTAAAACATCCGGAACTCTCTCATCAAAGCCGGCTCTCCCAGCTCCGCTGTCAAACCGGACACCTCCCACCTTATCTCTCTCTTCCACTGCCGCTTTATTCAACGACCGGGCCAAGTCCACAATCCCCTTGGCTCCATATGTCGCCTCCTCATGGTTATCGCGAATCTCCACGTTAAACACATGCACCGGCCGATTCAACGGAGCCCCACGGTTATTAAGGTCGTCGATGACGGCGTCCCAGCAGCGTTCTTCACACGTGATTACAATATCGACAACTCCGCCTTCACTTCCCGCAGAACCACGGTCTGTCTCGTGGTTCTTAGTACGCGGGACACCGACTTGCCAGTCTTGCCAGCGTTCAGGACCCCATTTGACGTTGCGGTTACGGTCGAGCATGTTGAGGAGACCATTGGCGCGGTAGAGACGGGAGTCTTTCCCTTCAAGTTCGGTAAAGATGGAGTCGTATGAGGTTTTGTTGAATTCGTAGACGTTGGGCTGGGAGATTGTGGGGCCAGGGAGACGTACGAGAGACCCGGTGCCGAAGGAGATTACGGGGAAGTTATTCTCGGATAAACGCAGGTGAGCTTCCATAGATCTGGATGTACCATGTCAGCGACGATTCAAATCACAATAGGAGACGGGATGGATGACATGATTTGATCATGGACGGGATAATATTCATCGGATTCAATCTATGTTCTTCCACCCCGCCATCCAGACAGACATACCTGTTCTGGTTACTCGCGCACACGGTACAAAATTTCAATTTGAAGCCATCAGCCGCCGTCTCCACAGCCGCAGCGTTGGACGAGCCAGCAGAGTCCATTGTTGACTATTTCTCGCAGAAACAAAAAGGAAACAAAATATGACGCGCAAACTACAAGCGGTACAACTACTTCACAATAACGCGACTGCGTAGGAAATCTAAACTGAACTTGGAAATGTTAGCATACCAGACAAATAGCCAATGGCAACATGATGTAAAGCAGATCTCAAATTTTCAGACAAAAGCGTATTCGGTAAAGTTCTATCAACATAATTGTTCTGATAGCTCCAATATAATGATCATCATGTACTTTGAGATCCACAACTTCATCACATTTTTACAAGTTAAAGCTTACCGATATCAATTGCGCCCGCGATTTTGCAGTGCGCTTGATGAGAAAGAAGAAGAGAGAAGAAATGTACTTGGAGCATACATTGGTTGAGGTTTTCATCATTCCCAGCCTGCTGTGGATACCTTGAGCTTTAGGCGGTGAAATGAGGCAGATCAGATTAGGGCTAGGTGGGGTTATTTTGTTATCAAATGTGTGATTTATAAGTCACGATTAGTGGGTTTGCTGATAAGAATTCATCGGGCTGATGGTCTAGTGGTATGATATTTGCTTTGCAGTATTCACTACAAATTTGTAAATGGTCGGGGGTTCGATCCCCTCTCAGTCCATGGATAAGTCAAGGTCGCGCCTTGACAAGCTTTTTGCTCTCATTCTCAAATGCCTACTTTTTTGTGCCTCCAATTTTTTTTCTTTTTGTCTTGTCACACTACCTAGCTGGCCGCCTATGTTTCACACATAAACAAAGAACAAGAAAAAAAAAGAATGACACACACATGTGAACGGATAGAGTCGGCGGGGCGGGACTAGAATCGGGCGGCACAGACACAGGTAAACCTGAAACAAAAGCCCTTGAATGTTGTGTAGCTGTGGCCAATCATACAGGGACTGGATGGGGTGTCTTTGATGTTTCTAAATATAGAACGTGGAGTTTTTGGTGGACGGGTTGGTTGACTGGAATTGGAGTGGGAGGGAAACTTGATTTTTAATGACGAAGGAAGAGGGCTATTTGGTGTTATGACTATGTGTGTGGATGCAGAAATGGAAGAGTTCAATCACATGTGAACACTTAGTGTTGATGAAAACTATTAGCCGGGGAACGGAGGTTATATTCACGGACAATTATACTTTGATGATCCACCTTGGCGGCACAGGTAAAGTTGAATATACCATAGCAACGACGGGCCACGGACAATCGTGACGGATACTAGACAGGTGGTTGTGGACGGGTTACTACGTTGTTCAATTTGACAGACCATCAGGACCAGTAACCTGGAGAATGACCTGAAGAATGACCTGGTGGCTTGCTCGAGTTCCATGGGAAAGACATACTTAGAGAGGTTGCTTAAGACATGTTTGGGCAGTGACAGGACAAGACACTGCAAGATATCAGGAGCACACTATACATATGTCCGGGCACGGCGCTTGTTGAATACTTAATGGCCGGGGTATTTGCTATATCCACCACGTTTTTCAAGTGGCTAGCTTTGTTTCATCATATGGCGACATGGCCAGGAGTGAGGGAAGACACTATCAAGTCACGTAGGACAACGATATGTTCTTCTAGAAATCCCCCAAATCTACCTTCTCAGCTATAGTCACCGACCGGCCACTCTATCCGCAGCCTAAGAAACACACGCTCAAAACAGCTGGACCAAAAAATCCCCTTCTTGTACAACCCACATTCCCAAAAAGCACTCCATTCTATTTCCATCACCACATCTACCTGAACCTCACCAGCTGTCCCATCCATGGCTGAACCAGGCTGTCCCGTCCTACCAAACAAGTCTCTACCCGACCCGTCTGTCTCGTCACCATCACCACCTCCCAAAATAACTTTTTTCCTTCTTCTTTTGCCATCCCACAACTCGTAGTTACCGCCCACTTGCACCACCCCCTTCCCTATCTTGCGACCCACTAGCTAGATACAACCGCCGTAATTTCCTCGTTTTATATCCTTTGGCTACTTCCTTGCGTTGCTTTGCTAGCTGGTTTGGTCGTGGGCTCCTTCGTCCGGTAACCCAGGCGCTGTAAGGACAGAAAAGAAACCCTGAGACGATCTGGTCTTTTAGGTGTTGGGTTTGTTGGTTGGTCGAGCGAGGGCACCTTATTGTGTGTCTTTTCTCTTTTTTTTTATTTTTTTTTTACTCTTTTTTTTGTTACAGATTTATGTTGATTTTTGTGGAATTTGTCGCTGTGGTTTTTTTTCTTCAGTCTTCTTCTTTGTACAATTGCTAAAAAAAAAAAATCCAAGGAGGTATCCCATAACCTGGAAGTTTCCCCTCTTCTTTCTTTATTCACGAATTCTTTTCAATCTTTCTTCCTTCCTTCCCTGCCCGGTCTGTCGTCAGTTCACAGTTCAGCGCCTGTCTTGTACATAGAGAAGCACTATCCCCATTTATGCACCACTAAAAAGCAACCCAGACCCCATCACGATACATAGGCTAACATCCTGCCTGCCCCTCCATCGATCGATCGATCCATCTCAATCTTCTTCTCTTCTTCTTCTCCACAGCCCGCCGTCAGCCTTGTTCGCCGTTATTTTTGCCGCATTCAACACAAGGACGAGCCCCAGCTATCATCGGCTGTTGGTTTACGCTTTTTTCTCCTCCATTTGCGCCGTTAATTTGTTCCCGTTGGACGTCTTACTCCCTCTTCATTCTGCCTTGTCCGCGGAACCTACCTCCTGGGCTCGTTCGCGACCCCATTTGTCGACCGACCCTAGTGACATCCCTCGAAGCCACGCCACACTTGTCCGCCAACATCAAAAGCCAGGTCCATTGACCTGTCAACCTCACGACTTGCTTCACAATCCCCGGCTTTCCTTGTCCGTGTGCAGTCAGTCAGCCTTTTGGTCCCTTGATCGTCGCCTTTGTACCAACATCTACTCCATCTACATAATTATCGACCCCCCTACTTAATTCCCGCCCACCGGCACTCTCCGATATAATAACCCCGCTGTAACCGATTCTTTGTGGCCGACCAAAAATCTCCCACTCTCTTCTATCTAAGCAACAACCAAATAGTTTTTAATCCCACCCACAATTCCAACATGGCATCGACCACGCAAGCCGATACCCCGCCGGCCCCCGCGCCCGGCCCCTCCGTCTCCGAAACCGACCCAGCCATGCCCGTGTTAACCCACTCGCACTTTGCCCGCCGGTCCATCGCCTCTCGGCCCGTATCCCAAGTATCTTCCAAGAACCGACTCTCCCAATACTCGGTAGCCGATGTGCCATCACGATCGCGGCCCGTCTCCAGCGTTTTCCCAATGTATCCGTCGGCGCTCCCCTTCTCGCTAGTCCGTGACTTTGCATACCCCTCGTCACACCCCCTGCACTACGGACCGCCAGCGGCAGAGCCGTCCGGCCCTCCGTCTGGGGCAAATACACCGGCGACGGAACAAAGACGGCTGAGTGACCCGCCGACTAGCTGGGGAGAGGGAAAGTTTATGAATTGGGATCCGGAACCATGGGCGGGAGATTATTATGCGCGGTCGACAGATGTACCGCCGATCCACTTGGGAGATGGTCCCCCATGGAGTGAGGATGACGATTTGCAGAGCCCGGTGGTTAGTTCACGGCATCGGAAGCATAAGTCCACATCGGCCACGTATCAGCGGCCACCATTGAGTGGTAATGCTTACATGGACGATGGCTTCTATGCCGATGCGAATACCGGCGGATACTATCCCGACCAACTCGAAGACGGCGGTGATAATGAAGAGTACGTACCTAGAACCCATATCCACTCAGAAAACCCCGCTAACCCACATAGCTCCGTATCTTCCCCGTCATTCTCCGGTGACCAATCCCGGTACTCCCGCGACTACCAATTCACAATCACCTCTCCCGACGAAGAAATGCACGGAAAGGCCGTCGCCCTATACGACTTTGACCGAGTTGACGAGAACGAATTACCGCTAGTCGAAGGCCAAATCATTTTAATTTCCTACCGCCACGGTGAAGGGTGGCTTGTAGCCGAGGACCCCAAGACCAAGGAATCCGGGCTTGTTCCCGAGGAATACGTCCGTCTCCTCCGCGACATCGAAGGCGGTATCAACGGGTTAAACAGCCTCACGACAATGTCTGGCGAGAGATCCGCATCGCCAAATGACGGGGGAACGCCCACACAGGCCGAACACTCGTCCAACGGAATGTCTAATGCACAGATGCTCCCTGCGATAAACACATCCACGGTACTTAACAACGGTTATGTACAACCCGTGGTATCGACATTTTCTACGTCTTCTAAGGATCTGTATCCGTATCCTACCGATCAATTGGGGTTACATGCCGGACAGGTACCGCCGCAGGTAGTGCATTACCATGGACAGAGGGGAGGAAGTCAGGCGAATACGCCGACGATGACATTGTATTCGGAGACGGGATTCATGCGGAGGGGGAGTGTAGAGGCAGGATCCAAGATGGGAGAGGTGGATGCGGATGGAGATGTACAGTTGTTGACGGATGCCAAGATGAGCCCGTCGAATGTGCATGCTGAGCTGGGGAGAAGTTAGTCTTTGGGGGTAGTTGAGATGAGTCATGTAGCACATTGGTTAATTCGTTTTGTACATTTTGTACAACCACAAGATGATTTGCATTTTTGATGATATGTGAATATTTATGGAGTTTACTCAGTCTAGACTACATCTAAAACTTGTAAACCTGCTCACTGGTGTATCCAAGTTCCTTAAGAGCACCAGTCAACTCGCCCTGATCCTTGGGAGAAACCTTGTTACCCGAAACAGCATTCATCAACCCCGGAGGTCCACAAACAAACACCTTAACACCCTCCGTCTTAGGCTCGGGCAAAACCTCCTTCAACAACTCCTTAGTAACGAATCCCTTACCGCCAGTCCAGTCCTTCTCAGGCTTATCCAGGAGGTAGAAAGCGCGGAAACGCTGAGGGTAGGTGTTCTCCAGCTTATCGAGTTCCTTCTTAAGAAGGATATCCTTCTCAGTAACATTGCCGAATATCAGAGTAACCTTGGTCTTGTCGTCGGGGTTGCTGAAGATTCCGCGGAGGAGTTGGTACATGGGGGTGATACCGGTTCCGCCAGCGATGAGGGCGATTTCAGGGTGCTTGTTGGCGGACCACGGGTATTTGGGGAGAGGGCCCTTGATGGAAAGCTTGGAACCGGCTTTCAGGCCGTGGAAGTGGGTGGACATGGGGCCGTTGGGGTATTGCTTGACGATGAGGTCCATGTAGCCGACGGCGTCTAGAGAAGGTTAGTTTTGTGAGTTGTAGATTAGCATTGAGTACGGAGAGACGCACCTTCGTCACTAGTAGGAGTGTAAGGTCTAATAACGACCTTTCCACCCTCAGGCTTGAACTTGGTCAAAATGGCCGAAGTAAAGGTAACACCCGAGACAGCCTCCGAATCCGGCAACTTGAACCGGAACAACTTGGTATTATCACTTAAATCCTGCACCTCGGAAACCTCAAACTCCACCCATCCTTGGTCACCACCAGTCAACGCCTTAGCACGGGGAGCCGCGGGAACGGCGGGGGTGCTGGACGAAGTGAAGTAGTAGCCTCCGGCAGCCAGAACGGCGGCAGCACCGGCGTAGAGAGCAGCGTTGGATTTGGGAGGGGCGGCGGCGGCGGCGGGTGTGGGCTTGGGGGTGGTTTTCGGGGCTTCAGTGGCGAAGGTGCGGAGCTGGAGATTCTGTTAGTGGGTTTTGGAGAGTATGGATGGATATGTAGATATTTACCTGGCGCATAGGCCGGGCGGCACGAATAGCGGAACGGGCAAACATTTTGGTGGTAGTTGTGAGTTACTTAAAAAAAGAAAAACAAAATACCAGACTCTCTTTCTTTTTAGTTGCGCGCCACAATATATCCACCTACCCAGCTCACTGCTTAGTGAGCATTCAAGCCGCAAAGGTGTATGTCTGCATGGGGTAGGTGCGGGAATATATGTATGGTGATTGGTTGGAGGTGTGGGGCGGTGAAAGAATGGGGAACTGCGGCTATAAGAAGGGAGAAAGTAGAAGGGACGGACAGGACGGGCAGGGACTAACGGGATAGTTTTGGTGATGTCATTTACGGGTTTGTTGGCGTTATAGGCCTATATCGGGAGGTTCGGGAGGTCTTTGTGCCTGCCGCTGTTGGAGTTGCCGGTCGTTTGAGGGATGATTATAAAGCTTAAGCTTTGACAGCCGAGAGCTACATCCTTTGAGGAGTTAGGGTTATTCCATTGTCTAAGTCAGGTGGACAGCCATGTTCCGTGCCTGAGTCGAAAGGAAGCAAAGCCACCCAGTATTTATGCAAGCCATTTCGGTCTCCAACACAGGGCGGGATTAATGTGACTGGTTTTAGGAAAGAAAGTGGCAATAGAATGGATCCACTTATGGGCTATGTAAGATGTAAGGCGGTTCTGATTCAAGGATGTCTGTTTGACCGTCTTAGTATGGAGGCTGGGAGGGAGCTCACTTAGTATGCTGAAGACCCGTTATGCCGGGTTATTTGTTGGGGCTTAAGTGGTGTGACTGTATAGGCAACAGGCAAATCCCCGCCTTATTAACTGGTAGTATAGTATGTATATAAGTCAGGTTACCTGGTAAGATATCCCATCTCCTCTTTACAAACCACGCAAAATGCCCCGAGATTCCATCCTATCAAGCCGTTCCCGACGGTCTCGGCGCTCCGAGAAACGGGATACCGTACCGACTGAGCAGCCGGTGAATTCTCCATATCAACATTCCCTACGGGCTGCTGAATCCCGGTTTTCCTTGACAGAGCAGTTCGCTACGACACGGCGGGAGTTTGAATTTGGGTTCGATGATACCTCGTCCATTTTCACACGAGTTAGTGATAATGAAGAATCGGAATATGAAGAAGATATCGTGGAGGAGGAGATAGTTACCGAACAGAAAGAGATTTCTCAGAAGAATGACTATGAAGAATCAGACTATTACGATCTTCTGGTTCTTCCCCGCGGTACCACGTTAACTCAAGATGCTATCCGCACAGCCTTTTACAGGTACTTTCTCGCATTATATCCTGAGTCCCACGGTAGTAAATACCGTGCCATGGCAGCAACGCAGTTTGCCCCATTGGAAGCAGCTTATGAGACACTCATGGATCCGGCGAGACGCGCAGAGTATGATTTATTCGGGGAGGCGGGAACTCGTGAGTTCAGTGGGGTTTTAGAAGAGAAGGTTCGGGGACAAATGGATCAGGTTGTCTTTGGGGGTACGGAAGTTGGACTTAGAGTTGATGCGCGGGAGTTTTATAAGGCGGTTGAGAAGGGAAAGTTTAACGGTGTGGGTGTTAAACCGTTGGATTATGCTGTTAGTCAGTCCATGACGGTTCCACTCCCTGTTAACAAAGTTCTTCCAAGCCTACCAAGTCTTCCCAGTCTTCCCCATTTCGGACGTCTTCCGGTCCCCGCTAAAGACGACAAGAAGGAGAAGACGGTGAAGAAACCAACTACCTATCTCTTTTCCACACCCACAATAACTGTCGCAGCGTCTCTTTACGGACTTGCTGAGAATTCTACACAGGCGACGTTATCGTCTTCTCTTCTACATGATAGACATCAACCACTTCTTCCCCTGACGATCCCGAGACATCGGATTCTCCAGTTGGCTGATTTACGATGCACCCCGCTTATTGCCGTGCGTGTTCGCCAGGAATTCATCCACAAGGCACGTCTCGCCTCGGGGATGAAAGATCGTTGGACAAAGTCCGCTATTGAGATTGAATCTGATGTGCTCCCCGATCGAGCATTAACAGCCAGACTTTCTCATTCGTTCCTCCCACCATACTCTGCTTATCCATGGAACGTGGAAGTTTCCGCTACGAACGGTCGGCGTGTCACCGGGGGGATTCCCCGTCTTGGAATGGGAGTGTACAGACGACTTGGCCCCGGTACGGCATTTGTCAGGGTGGATAGTGGTGACTGGCGATTTGGGAACACGGCGGTATGTAACTTCTTCGGACAGTTCGCCAATGAATCACGGAAATGGTTCTTCGCCGACTTCCAATTTCCAGGGAAAACCACTCCAAGTGTTGAAGTTGGATATAAAACTACCTCATGTGAACGGTGGACAACCACAAATTACGCTGATGTTCCCCGGGGAGAATCGGGTATTAGAGGGATGGATCGGGAGGCTTCGTTCCCTGGGAAGGGTTCCTGGGCGGTTTCTGGAAGTTTGTTACCTGGTGGGGCTGGTGCGGGGTTCTTGAGGTATTCTCGGGATATCCCGTTGGGAGGAACTTCCCCGGTGAGGGTTGAAGTTGAGTTATGTGGGGCGGATTATACGGACCATTACATTGCCTTGAGAAATCTCTGGAAGGTGGGAAGATTTGCTAGGATGGGGTTGGAAGTCGGTGTTAGTCCGTTCCACTTCCACTTATCGGTTTACTGGTCCCGACTTAACCAGGCCATTTCATTACCGTTATTAATGTCCCCACGGGCATCTATGAACGAGAAGGTGGCATTCTGGACGGCAGTTGTCCCGTTTGTCTCCATGGGGATGTTCCAAGTGATTAAACACTACTTCCGCCAACGAAAAGTCATCAAGGCCTTGGAAACCAACGAAGCTGCCGTGAAAGCCTGGGTCATCGCTAAGAAAAACACAGCTGAGGACTTTGAGTTCCTTGTGGAAAGCCACGTTGAGGCTCGCCAGAAAAGGGAGGCTAAAAAAGGTGGACTTGTCATTTTAAGTGCCAAGTATGGTGTTAAAGAAGGACAAGGGAAGAACTCTACTTGGTCGGGAAGTGAAGTAGCTGATGTGAAAATCGCTATTGCGTCGCTTGTGGATGGGGAAAGTAGAGTTGAGATTCCGGAGGGTGTACGGAAGAGTCATATCCCGGGCTTTTGGGATCCGGCACCGTTACGGGAGAAAGTATTACATGTCAGATATCAGTATAGAGGCAAGGAATCAGTTGTTGAGGTTAAAGGGAGAGAGAAACTTGTTTTGCCAATTGTTTAGATTTGACATGTTTTATAAATTATTTATAACTAGCTTATTATCAATTACATCCGACCCGAACCCGATCCTATATCCGGATCAATTAGAAACCCAGGGCACTGTTCCAGGTGTCGACGGTGGAGTCCGCGCGATCAGCAGGAGATCCAATAGCAAGAATAGTAGCCTTGGCAGTCTGGCAGACAGACTTAGCCTGGGCGTTAGCACCGCACTGGTTGGTAAGTTCGTCGCAGATACGGTTGGTGATGATGTTGGGGTTAAGAGCCTCCTGCTGGATAGCCTCGATCTTGGGGTCGTTAGCTTGGAAGGTGAGCTCAGTAGCGGGACGACCGTTCAAACCACCTTCACGGCGGATAGTAGGGTCGCAAGAACCAAAGTCGGCACCGGCAATGGTAGTAGTCTTGCCAGTTCCGGCGTCCTGTCCAGCGACGGATCCAGAAGAAGCAGCGCCAGTACCGGTAGCGGCAGCGGAAGAAGAGGTGCTGGAGCTGCTGACGACCTGGTTGTTGGTGGCCGGGGTGGCGGCCGCGGGAGTGGCGGTCACAGTGACGGTGACAGTCACGGGGGTCAACGAGGTGCCAGAAGCGACAGAGGACGAGGAAGACCGGGTGGCAGTCGACAGGGTAGTAGCAGTGGCACTGCTGCTGGCACTGCTTGAGGACGCAGTGTTAGCAGAATCACCGGAGGCAGCGCCACCTGACAGGGTCACCTTGTTACCGGTGGAGTCAACGGCGGTGAAGTTGCTGAAACCCTGAGCAATGGCGACTTCGGCGACGGAGAGACCAGTAGCGTCGAAGGGAGTAGTCAAGGAAGTCTTGGAGTTGGCATTCTCGGTATCAGCGCCAACAACAGAGGGATCAACCAGAGGAACAATACCTCTCAGTTCAGCAGTGGTAGGCAAATCAGCGGAAGCACAGAAGGAGTCAACCGAGACAACAAAGGGGTTGAAGTTTCTCTCGGCGGCAACCAACTGCTGAGCAGCAGAGATAACCTGGGCATCAGTACCCAGAGTAGCAACAATCTTATCAGCAAGTTGAAGCTTAGCACAGGGGTTAGCCGCAGCGAGAAGAACACCGGGGACAGAGCCAGCAAGAGTAGCAGCCTGACCGGAAGAACCGAAAGACGAAAGAGCGGAGATAGCCGAGACGGGGACCTGCTCCTGACCGAAACGGGCGGCGGTCAAGGTGGCGAGGAGGGAAAGAGTGAGGGACTTGGAGAGAGACATTTTGAAAGAACGGATGACGCTAAAACTGACTTGCAGATGTGGATATAAAAGAGATATAGTTGAAAGAGTGGAAGAAGGGAATCACGTTGCCTGAACGGAGTGTGTATAAAAAGATGAAGTTGTAAAAGGGGAGAAAAGAAGTGAAGGCGTCAGACCGGGCTGAATGGAATGGATGATGATGATAATGATGGGATGAAGAAGAAGTTTGAAAGTTGTAGATCGAGACGGGAAAGAAGACTACTTATAGACTTTTGAAGGGGGGATTGTCACTCAGTCAGGTTGTTGGGGAATAAGGTATTGATGGTCCGTCTGATGTTACTGGACAAGGGGGGGTCGATCAGACGGAGTCGGTCTGGAAGGTAGGCGAGCGTTTAGAAGATTATGCGATTTGGGGATTATTGTTTATGGATTTACTTGGCGGGATGTGGATAATTCATGCTTATTCTTGGTATGTTTGACTTGGTATGTTTGAATGGACATTACGATTCAAGATATCTACATAGTCTTGTACATTTCAGCATGACAACTTCGCACTTCTTCGCACATGATGCAACGTCTTTCCACAACTGCGCCCTCAGATCATAGTTCTTCTTCCCGTCTGCGCCTCTCACACACTTGTATACCTATAACCGAAGACATCCGCACAGGTCTCGTTTATTTGTCCATTCATAGAGACCCCACAAGCCAAGCCCATGACACTCCCGGGCCGTTTCGCTCATGGCATGCACGGGCCTATTCTTGTTTGATCACCGGCCCCTTTAGCCATGTGTACAAAGCTATGTAGACAGTATCTACAACCTAACCAGTACACATGGGAAGAATAAACGCGCTCACTGGATAGGTCTATGCGGGTTGGATTTTCGGGGATTTTATATACGGTGTTTTATACAAGCTAGGGTGATTGGAAGTTACTGATTCGGACTTGGGGATGTTGAATAGGACTTGGTCGTGCTGACTGGAGATTCTATTTCTGTTCTGAGCAAACTTTGCCACAACGATCTTGCAAAATCTAGACTTGGCGAGAACATTTTGACGTTTTGTGCCGCTTCGAGAAGATCATGGTACGACATTGATATACTTCATCTTATCAAATTACAATACTACCATGATAACATCATACCATGGTAACTTAAAATGTCCTCATTTCGGGAGAAACCTAAACTCTATGTCACCTAGAAAACACTAAAACATTAAAACACTAATACGCATAACCTTATCTGTTCCGTTTCTACTTTCATTGTGTCTACTTTCTTAACTTCTAGCTCACCGCCCGCAGAAACACGTCAAACTTGGTCGGGCAATTCCCAAAACATCCAAGCGCCCCCCTCGTCTCATAGTACAACTTATAGTATCATCTCGATATATCTCTAAAATAGGTTACTCTATAGCCCCATTTCGTAACTTTCATTTAAAGGGTTAGATAACCCTGCTATGAATATTGGTTCTGAAGGGGTTTTTGAGGAGAAGCGAGATATAAGCATGAAGCTTATAATGTTTTCGGGCATTTTTGATGTTTTGAGTTTTTACAAATGTTGGGACGGATACATGGGATTCCGTTTAGGCGATTTGAAGTATATTTCCCTCGAAATTGTGATATCTTGGGTTACCTGAAGACGGACACTATTCAACCATGTTTCAAGACATAGTCTCAACAATGGTCTTACAAAGTCGTCCATCATAACCATATTAAATCACTCCGTGAGACGAAATTTCGTTTGATCAGCCACATCACCATCTTCCCACGCCGATCCATCATGAATAAGTTTATCCATACACAAGACGAAAACAAAGAAAAAAGACAGATCAAGATCACCATCACACATGGAAAACACGTAGATACATAAACGATTGGGTATAGGCATTAAATAGGTGATACAGGTACGTATATGGATGGAAACAAGCAGTCTGACGATCGACCTGCATGGCTGTATTAGTTAGGTGGATTGTCGGTGTCACGATGGGCATCTTGGATCGCTGGGATTTGCATGACTGCGTGAGTTAAGCGGCGGATGTGGCGGGGGCGGCTTTGGTGTGCTCGGTTACACGGGGTTCATGGGCTTTAACACCCCAAACCAGTGCTTCAGCGAAGCAGAGAACGATTAGGAAGAAACTTTTGTATGTTAGTATCGATACATCATGAGTGAAGCGAGAAAAATAACTTACAAGCCAATGAACCAGAATGCCTCGCCTGCATGTTTAAGTCCACACTGGCTAGTTTCCCAAGGAAGTCTCCATTTACATCCTTCAGTGTCATACATCTGAGCGGCAAAGATGAAGCATGTTAACCAGAGATAGGAAAAGACAAGATTAACTGGGAGAAGAAGACCCGTGTAACGGGACATGAATGGGAGGATTTGAAAGAAGAGGTAGAATGCCAAAGAGATACAGGCGATTACCTCCATGAAAACGATTTTGGCATCACGGTCATCGTAGTTATGGATGAAGTAGGAGAAGATTCCGACGTTGATTGCCGAAGAAATGAAGACGAGGAGGTAGGCTAGGAAGACTAGCAGGCGGTGAAGAGTGGCCATTTTATTAGAGGGATTAGAAAGCAGTGGTATTATGAGTGTATAAGTAAATAAGTTTGTGGGTGAAGACGAGATTATCGATGAGGATATGGGGAGTCATATGGGTTTATATACTCATATCTAAACAGATTAGCAGATCCAATGAGGGTCTTGAAGATCGGTACTTGGAGTTACCTTTGGTACAAGTGTAACTACTGACTCGCGGTGAAAGAATCCATTGGTGGTTACTTTGCAGACTCCACTGACGGAAATGTGACGTCACCACGTTCATCCGTGGTATATCCGTCTCTGATTTCCTTGGGCGTTGGATCGATCTGATAGGATCGACGGTGGTTTGCTGGATGATTAACCAAATTGTGGATATGCCAACGATTAGAAGACTTCTTGATAGGATTCTCGGCGGTGGTACTGTCGATGATAGGTATACCAGACAGTCGAGAAACCATAGGGTATTGAACCAGATGTGAGTCACCGCCACGTTGAACAAGCCAGGCGATACCAGACATTCTGTCATGGAATCAGTACATTTCTCAGGTAGTGATGAAAGTCGGTTACTACCGTGTTCACACGGTGACTTTGCCAACAAAGTTCTGATTCTGAACTACGTTATACGGGATCCGGGACATTCCCGGCTATCTACCGTGCCGTGTGGGGTATATCATAAGATCTCGACAGTCACTGTCACGTTGTCTTGCCACGTCGGAAATACTCATCTCTTCAAATAACTGGTGATTGTTTTTTTGTTGATATTCCCGTTATGACTTTATGGTAATGTCGGGTGGTTTGGGTGACACAAGATCGTGTGACGAATGGTAGGGTTCGTGATAAACAATAGGGTTATTGACTGGAATGAGGATGAAGGATTCGAGATGTAAGGGGATTTGTTAGTGGGACAGAGGATAGAGGAAATATTGTACGCGTGACTGGCAGGTTTGCCGTAGGGAAAAGAAAACCATTGGACAACCATTCCCCCTCGGCGAGACATACATATTTCCTAGATCCAGACATATGCACAACAGAAAGACAGTCATCGTGGATGATGACTCCATCACCATCTCTAGCGATTTACACAAAAGCCCTCACGTGACCATCCACATACCCCGGTACTTCCAGAATTTTCACATCCCTGTCATGGGAAACTAGCTTTTGAGTCCTTTCCGAATACCGATACCGAGGAATTCCCGTTTAGGTGGAAACTGACAGGGGCTGGGGCTAAGAGGCTCAAATTTGACAGCAGAAAGTGGGTTTTTTTATTCTGGAGGCGGAAGGGACGGATTGATTGATGGTGGGGTGATTTTTGGGTGTTGAGTAGTTGCTGTTGGAGGTTTATTGGAGATTGATTGATATTGAGTTGGACTGGATATGATGTACCGTGAAGGAGGTATTATATGTATGGTACATAGCTAGTAGACCCATCTACAAACACAAACAAACACATAAAGAACATACAAAATCGAGGCCCGGCAGGCTCACTCCGGATATACACCGGCCACAACGAGCGTCCCGCAAAGCGAAGAATCTACGAAACCCCGTCACGGGAATAGTCAGTTGAACGAGGAATGTAATGCCACATTATATCCACCAACAACGGGAATAACACTTTCCATACACAACACGCGGAGCAGAGAACATAAGCATATATAATAACCAGGAGACCATCTCGTTTGTCTACTTGACATGTCTTCTTCCTCTTTTTTCGAAATCTTGACTCTCACTTGATAGTGGGCTTACTCAGCTGTATCTTCTCCACATTTTCATTTTTTGCCCGGTCTTGATTCCCTTCCCGTCCCGCAAATCCATTGACTGTATGTACATACTCATCTATCCCGATCCGATCAAAAAGCTTGGCTTTCCACGACATCGCCCGATAACCCAGAACCTCGTTAACTATCCAACCAGGCCAACTCCGCTTTTTCCACTTTCCACTACTAAGTATAAGACTAGTCAGCCAATCAACCATGTGTCATTTATTTCCTGCGGCTTAGCTGGTTGTTGCTTGGACTGAGGGTGTTTCTTATTGGTATTGATGGGGTGGATTCTTGGCAAGTGTGGACTGTTTGTCTGTCTCTTCAGCAGTGAAACGGGATAGCGACACCGGTAATCATGACTTGTATACTCACCAAATACCTCAACTTCCCTCCGTCCAGTCATCACGCAATCGTCAATACCGAAATCTCCCCAGCAAGCAAGTCAGCCAGGCTAACCCGCCAACCCGCCAGGATCCAATCGCCAACTCACAAACCACTCTACGCCCCCATCGAACCGTTCTCGTCTCTCGTCTCAACTACCAGGGTTCATTTGTCCCAATACCTAGCAAGCAAAGTGGGTGTGTACTGAGGAAAGAAAGTCGGTGCCACTAGTCGCAGTTACGAGAGCTCGGAGGTGCTTTTTGGCATGATTTGGGGTTTCTTTTGGGTGATTATGGACTGCTTGTTACTATTTTGATGGATGGGTTGGTGAGATCGGATCAGCCTTGTGGTTTGCGTTGATGAATCAGGCAGTTGAAGGGGAATTTCAAGAGTGTTGGTATCAACGAGAGGAGAAATAACACACGGCGATAGACTCGGGTTTGTCAATTGTCTCATCGGGCCTCATTCAGTCACATGCCCTCTCTATTCTCCATCTCCTCATTCCCCATCATCAGTCTCCTAAACAATAGACACACCGAAAGAAAACCACCATCCATCAACTCGCTCATTGTCCGGCATCTTCCATCCCAAATCGGAAAGCCCAGCCCAGCCATCCAGTCAAATCGGCCGACGCGAAAAGAAGCAATGACTACTATCAACACAGACACCCACACACCCTGTTTCCTTCTTTTTTTTTTTTCAGCAGACGCGGAGTTATTCGATTTGGTGGGCGTGTGGATAAGACAACGCGGAGATCAGCATGATGCGCTGCGACGGTGGATGGGTTTGACGTGTGAGACTTATGGCTTGGCTGTTTTGCACGGTATGTTTAGATGGTGTTGGCGATGCAAGACTTCCGGTGCTCCGGTCTGGGCTTTCTCATGTGTCTTGGCTGACTTGTCTTGGCTGGCTTGTCTCGTTAACAAACTGCCCTACAAGAGAGGAAGTTGAACAACTACACCAACCACCACTACATCATTGTATCTCATCCTTCCGTCTTGGCTTCAACTCCCAATCATCATCTCCATCACCAGCAAAAGAGCCATCTCAAATACCATAATCCAAACCATCAAAAACCCGCAAAACCCCCACACCACACCATGACCAAATCATCAACAACTAACGCCACACCGGCGTGTCTCCTCATTCCCCAAACCAGCTTAGCGCGTCCATCCACACACCCGTCGACCAAGGAACCTTCCCTGCTCGCTTGTCAAAGTCAGCGTGGAGACGCCGTGGAATTTGCGAAAACCAGCGAGATTCCTCCTTCTTTTTGCCGTGGATAGCGATTTTGATTTGATGATATTGTGACGTTGATTCGGGAGGTGGATATCATGAATTTGAGCTTCTTAGACGGTCTATACACACGACTGTATTCCCTCCGAACCCGCTGATCCTGAGATCTAAAGATAAAGGAAGTACCCGTAGGAAGAACAACCTCCAATTATCCATACGCACAGAACAATCTTCTGTCAAAATACTCGGAAATTGGAGAACCTCTTGCTTGTTCATCCATACATTACCTGCATAACAAATCTGCAAGTCAAAGAGAATATAATGGATCCTCACAAATCTATTCAACGGGCCGATCTGTTCAATTCATGACTAACTAACTACTTAACCCCGTCTTTCCCTTGTTGGGGGTCTTTTTGATCTGATAAGATGAATCGTAAGAATTCTGTTGTTCACTATCTATTTAGCCTGAAAGCTATATTCCAAACCAACCAATGTAGATTTTTTTTTTCCTGGTGGATTTTTAGCGTCTTCGGGTTGAGCCTCAGGAACGGAATTTCTAGGAAACTTGAAATGATGTTTGCCACCTTGAATTGAGGCTTTGCACTCTTTAAAAAATCATAGACACGCACTAGATAAATCAACGGAACGGGACAATACTATGTTTCTTTCTAGAAAATGACAACTTCATATCAATTTCCAACATTATCCATTTCATTCCTTTCCTTGATATCCTGATGTTATGTTATGCGACCAGCTGGATTTTTTAAAAAAGAGGGGGGTATTTTATTTTTGTCTTCCAAAATCCCAAGTAATAGCACCCAAACCGTATAATAACCAAAACTACTCAAGACGCAGAAAAAAAAAGGAAAAACAATGTAACAACGCAAAGAAATAAAACAAAAAAGCAGGCAAATGAAAAGAAAAAAATACAAAACACCAGTTGAACGACACCGGCCCGGGTATGAGGAATGGCGGGAGGAGCGAACCGGTGTCAACTGTTTCTGTTAAGTGACGCACTGTCGGGATGTACAGAATGAAATAAAAAGGAGGAAAGGAGATGGGAAAGAGAGTTATGACACCCTCATTCTTGGTCTATGAGAGGAGTGTTTGTTGGCTGTGTCGCCGTGTTGTTTAGTGGTGGTCACCACCGCCGATACCGCGAGCCGCATCGGACCAGGGCATGGGGAAGACGGGAAGCTTGAAGAAGGAGTTACTAGAGAGAGAAACATGTTAGTAGATGTTTGAGTGAAAGACGAAGCTCTGGGAAAGACTAACCTGCTATCTTGAATACCAGCAAGAGCGTTATACCAAGCAACAAATGCTGCTACAAGACCAAACAAACCACCAGCCATAGCAAGGTTCTTAGCCATCTCCTCAGCACCCGAAGCAGCAGCGTACTTCTCAAGAGACAAGCAAATGAAGGCGATATCCAGAGAGAAGAACAGCATGAAGAACATGACAGTCGACTTGAGAGTGCAGAGAAGAAGCATTGTCGTGAAGATGGCCCAGCCAGTCAAGAAGAAACCAACAGCAGATTCAAGATCCTCGCCCTTTTCGGCATAAGGACCATCAACCAAGTTGGTGAGCTGGAACGAGGGAGTCTGAAGAATGGCAAAGGCAATCCAGAAGGCACCGTAGGAGGTGAAAGCAGTGGCACCAAAGGTGTTACCAACAGCCATTTCCCTATAAGTATCATGTTAGACAAGTGTTGGTACAACTAACAAAAGTTCAATGTAACTTACCACATGCCGGCGAGCATCTGGGCCAAACCACCATAGGCGTAGGCAAGAGTGACAATGATGCTACCGGAAGTAACACCACGGACACGCATGTTGATGAGTGACAAGACAAAGGTAGTCAAGGCAAAGGCCGACAAACCCAGAGGAGCCGGGTTGGCAAACTTGCGGTGCTCATAAGGCTTAAGCTGAGAAGCCTGGATGACGACACGCTCTTCAGAGTAGCCACCCTTTCCCTTCTCAATGCTATCTTGAGACATGTTGGAGAAGTTGGTGAGGTCTAATTAGATGAGAAAAAGGAATGATGTAAGTAAGAGGGACCGAGATCGGTAACGAAGATGTGAAAATGCTTGAAGAGGATTGAACACCGGAGGAAAGGCAAGAACAGGTAGTTGTGGAAAGGAACTGAGGTTGGACTTGGCTTCGGTGCGTTGTCGAGGTGATGTTCAAGACGAAGATAAAGGACAGAGTGAGACACTCATGAAAGGCAATTGTGTATGGGGATTTTGAGGATTGTAATGATGAAGCAAAAGAGAGACCAAGTCGTGATGGAAGTGGATGACCACGAGCTTTTATGAAGCTGGCTCAATGACTAGCCAAGACTTAGTGTGGATGGGGTTATGGGGGGTATTCCGAACTTGAAGTGTATTCCAAGCTTGCCGATTGGGGGGGGTGTACTAACTGTAAGGGAAACCCGGCGATGGAATAGAAGAAGACGTTCCTCTTTTGGTGGGGGTGTAGATTGTACAAGTTCGTGGTGGGGGGTGTCGGACCAAGAAAGAGAAAAGATGAACCAGGGGTGGTGTGTGTCAAGAGCATAAAAGTGCCAAGCTCAAATGTGAGAATAATGGAGGGAAAAAATAGCACGGCAATGGAACCCAAAAATGGAAAAGTCCAGGACTTTGATGAATGCAAAGAAGGAAAAAATAGTTGAGCCTCACTTGAGGCTGTCAAATTTTCTCTACCCCAAGGCTTGACGATGAAAATGGAAGGGACTTTGTCAAGACGGAAAGAACCGAAGTTGTGCAAATCCGACTCGTCACACCTTCCACACGACAATCGTCAAAATCCGAACTCAGGCACAAAGACGGGAATGAGACAAAAAAGCCGGCACCACTGTGTGGACGGCTTCCCATTTTGGAAGCAACATTGCCACTGATGAAGAATGAGAAGAAGCAGGGACATCCAGAAGGATTTCTGTAGAGGGTGTACGGCACTAGCGAGCGCCGGCACCTCTTGTTTTCTCCTCTTTCCCTTTTGGGACCAAGGAGTTTCCTTGTTGCTGAGACGTCGTGGGTGATTGTGAAGATTTGTGGGGATTTTGGGGGCTGTTTGAGAAACTTGAAATGGAAAGTGCGCTTACGACTTCCCGTGGTGAAGCCGAGTGGCCTTAGGTGCTAAGGGCGGAAAAAAATGTGTTTTGGAGGGACGGGTAGACTGAGTACTTACTTTGTTGGTTACCGTATTGAGGGCCGTATTGATCCCAAGGAGCCATTGTACGGTCTGGATTTAGGGTTTTGATTTGAGGGTTGCTGTGAACAATTTATAGAGATACTTCGAAGACTAGCTTGAAGGATGAAAGACAAAAGAAATCAAAAATACCCAAAGAAAATAAATGAAGAAGAGAAGAAAAGAATGATAAGAGAGTGTAAGAATTAAAAACCAAAGATGCTCTTCAGAAGATCAGTCAATGAGAATGGTGAAAGTGGAAATGTACCGTTCTCTTTATACAAGCTATCAGGACCGGCCACGATATAAGACTGAATTAAAATAGAAAATATGAAATGTAAAAGAGGCAGGGAAAAACAGCCAAGAAACAAGCCAAGAACTAAAAGTAAGAAAAGATGGTCGTGGCCCTGCCAACGAAATGAAGTGAAGTGGAAATAGTTGAACTGGCGAAGCAAGCTATCATCAAAAAAAGGAGAAAGAAAGAAGAACAAAGTTCAACCGACCAAACAGCTGCATTGACAGCTTCTTATGAACGTTATTTTTGGAGAACAAGTTTGACGTGTACGCACCGTCGCAGTGGGTTTTTCCATCCATGCAGCTTGAACGCGACAAGAACTGCTTGGACGAAGGGGCTACAGCGACGGCCTCTCTTGTTTGGGAAAAGTCTTGGCGGGGCCAAACTATGCGAGGGTATTGTTCTGAGACGGGACCGTGGATACTCATTGGCTAAGGGGGCTTTGATGGATGTGTATAGATTTACGGACAACCGGAGGCGGGGTTACGTTGGATGTGTACTTGACAAGTGGATGGTCGTAACGGAGACGGGAGGAGATTTTCGACCGACTGGTGAGAACGGGGCTTATTGGATCTCAAGACGATCAAGGACAGACCTGGTCTTAGCGACCCGAGGAACCCATCCTTTGTTCTTGCATGCGTAAGCGCTTCAATTTATATCTTAAACTCGTCGAAAAATCCATCTTATATCTCTATCAAAAATTTGATATCTCAAGCCAAGACATCGCCGTATCAAGAAGGTGAGGTTGTTGTAAAGTGGGGCTAATCGGGTAAGGTAACATGGCAGGTCGTGTTACAGTGGGTATAATCCGGCAACAACCTAACAAATTCATGATAACGTGGGTGAGTTTTCATCATGATGTGAGATGGAAAAACTAGTCGGTATTCATGAATAGAAACATCCGCCAACTCCAACAAGCAAATAAATCTTTTTTTGGTCTCCCAAATTCGTTTATAGCACATCAAACAACCTGGGATTCTGGCACTTACCGAGGAGGATTTCCCCATGGTTTCGATTGTAAACGTATTAACGAATAGACGCCAAAACAAGTTGTACCCATTTGTTTCAAATGTCGATACGCGACAGATAGGGTTACGAGAACATATATTAGGGTTGATAAGGGCGCATATTGTGTTTAGCCAAGAATCTTGGTATTTGGGAAGCGAATGAGAGGACGAATTAGGAGTGAGGTCTTGGATGTATGTGATCGGTGAGTGATACTGATCAACTGCCAAGAAAGCATAGCCAGGAATTGGCACTTTTGAGAGGCTTAGATGAGAGTTCGAGCGGGATCTTCTGGCGCAGAGATAGTTTGGAGATCGAGATCGGTGGTGGCGGCAGCCGGTTGGGAAAGCATGTATGTATGCAGTGGCCGGCGCTTGAAAGGGAGCCGAGATTCGGCAGACGGGCGGGTGAAACCAAGGTGGCGGTAAGGAGTGAGGCCATCTGTTCGTACATGTGTATATGTTCGTATAGAAGACTGCTATCTCCATTCAGACCTTTACATACTGACAACCCAGGGTTCCAATCCTAATGTCACCCGTCCACGGAACTTTCCCGAGAAACCGCCTTGACATTCCACTGTCACCCGTCAGTAACAATGTAATCTCGCCACGGCGCAAAACCGTCAGTGTCCACGTACGTCTGTACATAGCAAAACACTGTCAAACCTACGCACGAATCTCTCAAGCAAAACCGCCATCTCCGCCAACGCGAAACCGCCAAGACTGGTCAAAACGGGGCCTCAAGTAGCCTGGTAGCACCCTGGTTGGTGTCTGATGGTGACGGCTGTCGGACATGGGCTTGGGAGCAGACGGCTCGAAGTAGAGAGGTATCGCCGACTTTTTTGAGCTTCATTTGAGAAGTAGATTTTGATTTTGATTTTGATAGAGAGTGGTGGTGGTTTACCCATGTTGCGGAAATAGACGGTAGATAGTCCCAATGCATGGATAATAACCAGTCGACACGCCCTTTTGAAAAAGTCAAGTCGAAGCGCCATAGTGGCGGTGTATCAAGGGACGTGTTCAACTGGAAATAAGCTGGATATACCCATCTAAATAAGGTTAAAAAGCTGGGTCACCCAAAGATGAAGATATTCCCAGATTCCAAACAGAAGTTTACGTTCTCCCCGAGTCAGAGATATACCCTAGCATACCCTAATATTGCTTCAGATGGAAACAGCTTTGATGTATTGTTTGATCGACGGAGACTTAGAAACGGAGAAAAGAAACAAAACGAGTGAGACGGCGGAGGTGTGATTGCCGGGTAGAGATGGAGAAATAGGATATTTTAGGGTGGACGCGTAGGCTGAGAAGACGGAGAGGAGGAGAAATGAGCTAGATAGAGAAGGGTTTTACGAGAGTTTGGTGAGCACGTGTTGAGGTCGGAGAAATTTGGAGTGCCGATGGGATTGTGGGTACGGACGACATACGGTTGAGGTGCTGAGGTGATGTAGTGAGTCAGGATTTTGTGTGTACGTATATCTATGAACTGGTAAGGTGCGATCGTGACACAAACCCACAGCGGGTACCTGCCCTATGCAACTTCCCATGAACTGGTTATTTCCAGTACCGACGGTAGAATAATTCGTTAGCTGAGTGAGTGTTACACGAACGAATTTGAGCTGATCGAACGGTAATAACGGGATATCGGAAATCTCCATGGTTTACACGTCCTGGTGGAAATATAAATTTTGAGGTTACATAGATAAAAAAGCGATCGGACTTTGTGTTGAGACTCCGATAGGTATGGTCAGTATAAATGTCGAAAATAACTTTAAGTTGAGACATCGCCATTAATTTGGAGTATAATCTTTGTGGCTCATAATTAAGGTTAGCTTTCATAGTCATTACTTGTTAGCCCTTTTGGGGAAGTCAAAATGAATTGGAGAAATAGAAGGATTCAATGAGACATTGTCAGGTGTGTAGATAAGAGATTTCCCTAAAATGGAGTTGAAAGTGAGATATCACAAATCCAAGGAGCATTAGAGTTGCGGCTTTGAATGAAGCTTGATGTTGCTGCCACTCATTCACGCGGGCGATGAAACACATACGAGATATATAGACGGAGAAAGGGCACTTGCGTTGATTAATACGTGGTATCACCAGATGGTAGAATATGAATGTGCCATTTGAATTCACGGCGAGACATCACACGCCAAAGGAGCAAGAAAGTTGAGGCTCATCAAAGTCAGACATGAAAAGTCAAGGAAGCATCAGAATGGAGACTCTCAATTAAGTTTGAATTTGACACACTATACTAACATATCCGATAGAGTCTCCACGGGAATAACCACGCTTATAAAGAAGAGTGAATGACATGACATCACCCTTTTATAGTCATTGAGAACTAAACTGTCAAACACGTCCACCAGAGACAAAGTAAGACATTCTTATTTAGAGGGCTATTAGAACTGAGACTCTCAATTAAGCTTGAATTTGACAGGTGGAGCCGCAGTGAGGATTATTAAAAATGTCAGTGTCATGACACATTTGACATCTTGAAGTGCCGGATCGTCAAATCCGATGACTCGATTTAGTTTGAGACATGCTCATTTGTCGGAATTTAAATTTATATGAAGAATGAAAGTTTTAGTTTGGAGTAGTCTGTCGGATATTTCTACATGGTAATTAATATTAGGTTAAGAGAGACATAGCTAGTGTGACTAATGCTACCCTAATGGCCACTACTTTGTGCGTCAGTAAACACAACATTCCATCGCACGTTCAAATTTCAAACTCCTTGCCAACGCTCAATATTCCAATAAATTTGAGTTACCCGGAGCCCCTCGACCTCAATAGACACCACCCCATAATTCACAAAATAAAATCCACATAAATCGACAAAAAAGAAAACGCCATACGTAATATTACAGAAACATAAATCCAAGAAATCTGATATAAAATGCCCAAACCAAACAAAAACCCAAAATGCAGGATCCGATCCCCTTTTTACATTCCCAGATCCTCGTCCTCCTCGTCCGCCATAAGCGTAGCATAATCGTCCGCCGACGCAAAAGTAGGCAAAGCCTTGAATTCCTTCCGCGACATGCGCCCTCTCTTGGTTGCGCTTTGGAGTTCTGGCTCGGCCGCCTCCTCTGGCGCATCCGACATGTCCTCGTCTGAGTCGGAGTCGAAGTTGAGATCGACACCCTCGCCAGTCTCCCAGCCTCCAACGGCAGCACCGTCCTCCTCGTCGTCTGAGGCACCCTCGGCGTCGCCCTCGCCCTCGGCTTCGTCCGAATCCGAGTCGGCCATGGCCGCGGCAAGGTCGGCGTCGTCGTCTGAGTCGGAGTAGCCGTCCATGTCAACACTACCTTCGCTCTCCTCGTCACCGTCAGCGTCACCGCCGGAGCTACGGACAAGAGCCTTGAGAACCTCGTCGTCATCGACATCCTCCAGGTCAGCCTGTTTCTTGGCAGCCTGTGAGGCCTTGCCGACTTGATTGAAGTACTCGTGGAAGAAGACATCCTCGACGGCGATATCGTCGGACTTCTTGTTCCAGAAGTTGGGAGTGTTGACGTTGGTGGTGGTGGTGACAGAGGTCTTGCTGCGCAGCCATTGGTCTTGGACGTCCTTGGCAACCTGGAGAGGCTGCATGATGGACTGACCATGGGCACCATCCTTCTCCTTGGCATTCTTGTACACGAACTTGTCAAGAAAGCGGATCAGACTGTGAGACTCCAGATCGGGCTTCTGAGGAAGGTCCTTGCCAGCGAGCAGAGATGAGGCGTACACTGCAACTGAAGGGTGGTAGTGGTTAGCCAGAGGGGCAACCTCCCACAGACACGTCCGGTGGGCGTTGCTGAACTGCGGGTCACGCTTACGGCCATCATACACATCAGCCGCAGCCTCAATCTCCTCTTCAGGCTCATTGAAAAGCGTTGCCAGATCGGGCATGGTCTTGCGGAGTTGAAGAAGAACGTAGAGCAGACCGATGATGAAGGGGGGCTGGTGAACACTGGTGATTTGCATCATGCGCTTGGCAAAAGCCTTGACACGGCGCACATCGACATCAGACTTGAGAGAGCGAAGAAGAAGGTTGAGGTACATGGCCTGCTTGGAAGACGTGGTAAGACGAGGGTCGAGAAGAGACTCGTACATAGTACGGTAAAAGCGGTCCATGACCATGGCACGCTTGGTGCTAAGAGTCTGGATGAGGGTAAGAGCCTGGATACTGGTGTTGAAGTTGGAAGAGTGAGCAACGTGGAACAGGGTGTTCAGGTGGTCATCCAGTTTGGTGGAAGAAGAATCAGTGAATGGCACTGCACGGTTGATACCGGTGAGAATAGCCGAAACCAGCTTCTCAGACGAATCACCAGTCTGAACATCAGGCTTAGGCTTAGCAGGACCGCGTCTCCGGCGACCCTTGCTACCCTTCTCCTGGTCTTCAGTGGTCTCCTTGGTCGCCTCGTTCTCCATAGGTAGACCCAAATCACCGCTCTTGAGCAGGATCTGGAACTGGTCAAAGTAGATGCTGACAAGGGACTCGGCAACCGCAGACTCCTTGGTGCTGAGAATGGTCTGGTTGAGAGTGTTCACGGCGTAGTAGCGGGCGCGAATAGTCTGGCCAGGGCGAAGAAGCACCTCATGCTCAATAGTCTTGACTACGATGGGCTTCATGCCGGGGTGGAGGTTCTGAACCTGAAGCATAAGGTGGGAAGTTCTCGAGGCGACCTTGCGATCACGATCACCGAGCTTGTTGACGAGAAGCTTCATCAAGTTAGCTTCTTGCTCGGGCTTCTCCTTGAGCAGGTTGTAGATGAAATCGATAGCGCGGGAACGCGAGTAATCGACCTCATCTGACGCCCAGGTCTCCAGAAGCTGAATCACCCGGAAATACGCCTCCTTGAGCCACTCCTCATACGACCAGTAGATAAGATGTTGTTCCGTCAGACCGGCAGGAAGCTTCTGATCCGCCGACCACTTAGTAACGTTAGCCGCCTGAAGCGCACCGATAAGCGCGGGCTGGTTACGGAACTGGCGCAGTCTCCGGTCAGCAGGCAGAACGAGACCGGGACCGAGCAAATCGACTACTGCATTAAGCGCAATAATAGCCTGACTGCGCGACTTCTTGGAAGCTAAGCTGATGAGCGCATCAAATGGCCGGGCGGTGTGAAGAGGGGATTCCTGGATAGCAAGGGTCAGAGCGGAAACCTTGTCGCTCATGGTACCGGAAGCCATAATGGTGGAAAGGAACTTGTGCGATGATGAGGACAGAATAGTGGTGGAGTAGAGAGAGGCGTCGGCCTCGAGAAGGTTTTTGGCGTGGTCCTTGAGGGTCTGAATGACGGTGAGGTGCTTGGTGATGTCATCTGATTTTGGCGCAGGGAGCGCAGAGAGTTCGGCGGCGTGCCAGTCGGAGCGGGGCTCAAAGGTCTATAGCGGGGTCACAAGAATAAAGATTAGCAATAATTCGTTTTATACACACGGCGGATTTTGATTTACGCGCACCATTTTTGACTTCTGAGAGTCGAAGTTTTGTCTCTCCGCCCGAGCCGCCTCATTGGCCTTAGCGACCTCTACCGCCTTTTCCGCCGCCGTCGCCTTCTCCTCAGCCGCCTTTTTCTTCTCCTCCTTTTTCCGGTCCTTCTCTTCGCGCTTCTTTTGCTTCTTGTCCTTCTTCTCCTGCTCCTTCTTTTCCTTTTTGGCGTCAGCCTTGGCCTTGGCTTCTTCCTTGGCCTTTTCCACCGCAGCGGAAGTATCGTCGCCATCTTCAAAGTCGGATTCGGCCTCCTCGGCGGAAACTTCCTTGTCGTCTTCCTCCTCGACATCTGCTGGCGCCTCAATGCCCAGACCGGCGGCGAACTTTCTCAGTTCATCAGCCAGGCCATTCACAGACTTGCCATCGACACCCTCAGTCTCCGACTCCGAGTCCAGGCCCAGGACCAAGTCCAGATCGGCATCATCACCACCGAGAAGTTTGATCTCGTTCAGGAGCGTCTCACGGTCATCAGTGCTAGCGGCGCCCTTCTTGAAAGAGCGCGAGTTATCTGGAGTATCGGCAGGCTTGCTGAAATCTTTGCGGCCGCGCTTGGGCGACTTGCTGTCGTTGTAATCAGACTTGCGCTTGTTATTGTACGAGGAGCCGGAGGCGCGGGGCGAGTCGAACTTGCCCATTGTGAGTGGCCGGCTGTCGAGAATTAGGGAAGGAACAAAAGAGTGAAAAGGGAAAAGAGTGTCAGTCCAAAAGCCCGGGTTATTTTGACGCAATTGGGGGGGACTATGAATTCTGTAATACAGCTTATACGGTATCCGCTATTCTTGCGGCCCTCGATTTTGGCTCTAAGCCTAGACAAAAAAAGTTTCTGGCTCAAAAACATTTTGCCGGGCGGTGAGCTTGGTGGGATCGATAAGGCGATAACACACCGGGGTATGATCCATGTCATATCTCACGTGACACATACCTGCGACGACATTTTCAGGGTCTAAATGGGTAATATGAGAGAAATGAGGGTTGCGGCGAAATGGAGATAGCATCATTGGTGGACTGCGAGAAGACAGCGTCATGGTTATTGGAAGATTATTGCGGTCGCAGACTGGGCGGTCATTTGTGGCACAGGCCAGATTGAATTTGGCGGGTCAAATCCGGACTCATGCATCAGTGAGTCCGATGTGATGAGCAAGACTCCGACCATGTACTGACTTGGGTAATAGTGCCGCCCTCCATTGAGAAAGACGATGATTACGACCTGGGTGCCGACGGGTGGAATACAAGAGGCTGTTGGAGATAGTAAGCTAAGCTTGAAGCCCAGAAAAGGCCATCGTAGCTGATTAAATTTGTAGCTTCGGGCCACACCCGGTTGTTGAAGGCGGGATTCCTGCGTCAGGTTAGCTCGAGGAAAGTTTCGTAGTATCTCAGATGGATACTGACATGTTGTAGTCAAACCAAGGAATGTTCCATATGCTTCCTTTGGGCCTCAGAGTTCTCAAGAAGTTGGAGAATCTTCTGGAGTATCATATGTCTAGTGTCAATGGGACTAGACTTGCCATGTCGTCATTATCATCTAAAGAGCTATGGCAAGAGAGTGGCCGATTTGACAGCATGGCGGCTGATGTAAGTTGAAGCCCTTGTCCAAATGTTTTTATAGTCTATGACTAACCACCCATGATTAGGTTTTCCATGTCCAGGACCGAAAGAAGGGCGACTTCATCTTGGGACCAACACACGAGGAGGAAATCACAACCATTGTAAAGAAGACTGTGAATTCATACAAGCAGCTTCCTCTCCGGCTGTACCAAATCAGTAAGCATGCCACATATACGACGTAGACCTAACTAACTAACAGACCTCAGCTCCCAAGTATCGTGACGAGCCCCGTCCACGCCATGGTCTACTCCGTGGACGTGAGTTTGTCATGAAGGATATGTATACCTTTGACACTACCATCAAAGATGCCCTCGCCACCTACGAAGAGGTACGCAAGGCCTACGTCAACTTTTTTGGTGACCTCAAGATCCCCTTCCTTCAGGCCCAGGCTAGCACCGGTGACATGGGTGGCAATATGAGCCACGAGTTCCATGTTGCTAGTCAGCTTGGTGAAGACATTGTGGCTAGTTGTGATGGGTGTGACTTTGTAGCTAGCAGCGAGATTGCTGAGACTGTTGCGCCTCAGTTAGCGGATGATTTGGTGGTACCGGAGGAAAAGATACGGGTTTGGAGAGGTATCTCAAAGGATAGACAAACATTGGTGAACGTTTTCTACCCCGGCACTGAAGGTGAGGAGCTTCCTTTGAACCTTCATGCTATCAAGGACCAAGTTGCCGATCTTGACGCTGGAATTGAGAATGCCATTCCATTCTGGACTCAGGCCCTCAATCCTAAGACCACGCCATCTGCCCCTATCCAGATCTTCAACATCTATGATGTACGTCTCGGCCCCTCATTCACAGCACCCGAGTCTTTGGTGATCCCAGAAAGCATCACTGCTACAGTCCCCGTCACCCAAAAGACCATCCAAGGAACTCCCTCTTCTCCACTAAACCTCTTCCGCATTTCCGAAGGAGACACTTGCCCCTCTTGCAAATCAGGCCGCATCAAGCTAGACAAGACCCTCGAGCTCGGACATGCGTTCTACCTGGGTACGCGCTACTCCGAGGCCCTCAATGCTCGCTTTAATATGCCCGCCAATGTCTCACCAACAGGGAAAGACGAAACTGGTGTCCCCATGCAAATGGGTTGCTTCGGTATTGGTGTGACTCGGATCATCGGTGCCATTGCTGAGACACAGAGTGACGAGAGAGGGTTGAAGTGGCCGGTGGCTATTGCACCATTTGAGGTGGTCCTTGTTAGTAAGGATGTTACGGAGGAAGTTGGTGGCTTGTATGATCTGTTAGCCAAGGACTTAGATGTCGTGTTAGATGATCGGAAGATGTCGATCCCGTGGAAGTTGAATGATGCGGATGCTATTGGGTTCCCAGTGATTATTGTTGCCGGAAAGGCTTTCAAAGAGGGCATGTGTGAGGTGCAGTGCCGGTCGTTGGGTGTCAAGGAAATAAAGCCGGTCGGTGAGTTAGTTGGGTTTGTTGAGGAGCTGCTTTCGAGGGCTTAGGGGGTAAGCAGTTCAGCCTGGAGGCCATTGTAATATTATAACACCTTGTACACTATAGAGTCAGTTTGCACTATTTTTGAATTTGAATGTGGTCCTAAAGGGGTATTCTGCATAGAAGACTCCTATGAAGTACAGTTAAAGTCAAGTATTCATTATATTGGTACTGTTTAGCTGTACTTTTTCACGGTGAAATACTAACGTTATACTATATGACGGACTGGGAGGCAATAACATACCACTGCAACGAAAGAAGTGGTACCTTTGGTCTTGTCATTGGTAGCCATCATACAGAGCAGAGGCTGACACCACAGCCAGCCAAGTAACGCATGAACCAGAACTGCATCTGATTGTCAGAAACTACAGAAAGAAAGCCTTTTCGACAGGTTTGTGCTCCGTCAACCGTTCTACTATGTATTTCAGCATTTGGCCTGTAGCTAGGTGAGAACTCCCATAAAGCATGATGTACCAAATTTATGTTACCTTTCCCGGTAACTCTTGCTTGGCAGGTAGGTTCAAGATGATGACTTGTGAAGATGTATAGCCGCAACATGGACTTTCTGATAAAAGGAGGTAATAGGATGATCACGTCATTGAATTTGTGAATTAGTCAAGGTCCAGGATTTTACTAGAGGGAGTTGATAGCTTTGGTTGACTAAAATTGCGATATACCTCTCTCCTTGCTGTCTCATGCAAGATACCGGTTGGTGTTGGAAATATGTTTTTTGGTTGAATATCTATTGTAATACGGACTCAATATGTTACACAATAACAAGCTCTTCTCTCCATTCAGTAATCAGATGTGACTGAGGTATACCCACCAGCACGGCACAGTCGACGTACAGAACTTCACCTTGTGGGTTCGCCTTTCTTACTGTGAAAGAGTGATAGATTCCCTCAACTAAAACAACTTCATCGTTAATTTGACTGTATCTACAACTTAGGAATAGATTGCCATCCGATAACATGCCAAATTTACGGCCTTCTTGTTGCGCCCACCACAGGCCTTTAACCAGATTTTCAAGATCACCAACTTCTTTTCTGTTGATATCCAAGTAAAGCTCTAAATTCTCCTTGATCCTCTTGTTGAAAGGCGGTGTGTAACCCAACCATTGGAGTAAAAAGTCTCTATCTCCATGATTGGTCCGATTCCCACCGAAGCGTGCTGCCATTGCCTCTCTCAACTCTTTGTTTTCTTCTTGTTGGAACATCTTCATAATTTTGGCTCGGTACGTACACTGAGCATTTAGCTTTCCCCACCCCGGACCGCGAGTAAATGTTGTATTTGCCAATGTGTCAGTTCTCTGGTTCTCGGATGATGGGAGAAGGCGCTCACCAAAGAATGTACCATAGGTTTTGGGGGGAAATAAGACAGTCTTTCCATATTGAACCCAAGATACCAAAGTATCCGCCGCAGGTATTCCCTCCTCGAGATCCGGTCGTAATCCGTTATTCTCCCAAGGTAAAAATAAGCCATTGTGCATCACTTTCTGGGACGCAATAATCTTTTCTGCCATATCTAAGACGATCTCGGTATCGGGTTTATTATAGTCAACCACTATTCCAAGATCTTTGTAGAGTCCAGCAAGGGAAAATAGACGATCGCGATCTAATCCTACTCGGAGGGCACTACACGAACGAATAAAAGCAGTGGCAAAATGCGCGTTTCCGCCTGAACATAATTCCAACTGTCTAACCATAGCGGTTAAAGCTAGATCACGGGTACAAGAGAATGGTTCTTTGGGCAGAGAGAAAAAAGTATCGTTGAAACTTCCTGTATCCGAAAAAGAGCGAGATATAGCTTTAACCCCAGAATCAAAGTCGGCAACACTTATAGCCTCTGTTATAACCAAAAGACACCAAAGGGAAATCTTACATTGCCCATACAACAAGTAATCTGATGTGAATCCCCGGAATTTGGGCCATTGCGCGTGCTGTCTTGCCATTGGATATCGGGCCTTATCTAGTCGGTTCCAAAGTAACGGGAATAGTGCACGATACTCTTCACGGACGGCAATCTCTTGAACAATCCACCCACGGGTCCAATAAGCACTATCGAAGACTGGACGAAGGTTGATCCAGTTGACTTTTGCCAATGTTGTCGCTAACTGACGCCGGGAATCTTGGTCTTCATCCCAATCCAGTGAGGCTTGGAAGAGATCCTTCAAGTCCTGCGAAATTTGGGTGATGTCAGACTGAGCTGAACCGAGCCATGAAATCATCTGGTTCGCTTTTTTGAAAACTTCACTCATCATTTGAACCTGATGACCTTTCTCTTCTTCGTCTTTCTGATTCATACACAAAGCATCAATCCATAGGCGAATTCGCTTTTTGTCGTGACGTATATGCCATAGAGCTGCCATGAGATTCTCAGTGATTCCAATGATGCCAGAATCTAGGTGCATGGGATACGTGCCTTTCGGGGTACCCCATACATACGATAGACATGTGTATTTCCCTGTGTCAGACGGAAAGTTGTGCGTAGACATAGAGCATCGGAGTGGCTCTAAGCCTGTACCCGGTAGTAGAGTAACGATTCGAATTTGTGCTTGCGGCCGGAGCAGTGGTTGATGATCGTATGATAGCGGTCCAAGTGGCCCACGTATCTTGAATTTTGTACTGAGAGAACCGGCTCGAGTGATTCTCCGATGTGTGAACCGGTATTCGTTTTCTTGAGGGGTCCCGGATTTATCTTTTATCACTTTGGTGTCCACTATAGGAGCAAAGTCTTCGTCATTCCCTACAAGCAGTCAGTATCTCTTGTTTTAAAACAGGTTGCCCACCAAGTAACACCTAGGTCACACTTGATATTTGACACTCTGTGATGTTAAATTGCTTTCTAATGTACTTACAATATTTGATGGCTTCTGGTAGGCTCATAAAACCGATGGGTCTCCGGTCCAGTGGGGGGTTCCAAGGGAACCGACACAACACCATGTCGAAGATATTGTGCCTTCTCAGTTTGTTTACACACAGAGGGTAGAAAGGTAGGACTTGAAAATGTTCATCAAAACGTTCTATTAGATAACTGCGGAGCTTTTAACCTTGGCGAGCCCAAGCCTGTGCATATCTGCGGGATTATCATTATACCCCGCCCTTGGAGAAGCCCCATGTCATTTGTTTCACTGGCAGTGTTTTCATCCGACGATGTTATCATAAAACATGGCTACTGATGCTCTATATTCATTGGGAGATCTCGCTTTGAGAATTCTAAATATCTCCATAGACCTACTAACATAGTCTGATACACACAGTTTCGTAAATATCATCCACAAATGCAAAGGGGGTTGGGCTACGCCCAACCAAGACCACCAACTATCATGGCATATGCGCAAGTCTTTCTAGAAGTCCTAGAGACTCTTTGTCTGTCACAAACACATAGGAAAGGCTGCGTTATATCTCTTGTAGACACTTGGCTACGTGGTGAGGTCTCGTGTAGTACCGGACGTTGGACTACCGTGGCAGGGGTAACTTTGGGGATAACCCTGGCACGACACGATGACGTATGTACGAGTAGTTTTTGTTACCATTGTCATGTTTTAGTATCTGTCAATTTTCCCTTGTGGTCTAACGTGTCACTGTCCTCGAGAACCCCATTAGATTCCTTGTGGTGGAATATTCTATGTGCAAGATTCAGTGTTGTAGACGAAAGACCCTCAATCTTGTCAGGGTTTGGAATTATGTTGGTCATATCTATGCTAGTCTTTCCAAACCCCGTGGAGCCTTTATGTCTTTAGTCGAGTACACTCAAGTACCTGCATCATTATCAGACGACCTACTGAATATTGGGCTTGCACTCATCATGGCTTCAACTATGATACCAGGATCTGTACCTGATAACTATCGCCTAATAGCAGCCCAGGCCTACATGCCCCACACAGCGGCTATATCAATTATGACAGCGATATGGTGAGAGTTATTGGCTACCAAATACCAAGAAAGATTGAACTTGGTACGGAGGCCTGAACGCATTATCAGCCGCTGACCATTAAAGGATCGAAAGCCTACCCTCTTCGACGCCCGATGTTGCATGGACGCCAGGCGCTTTCCCCGCCACCAGCCAAAGTTCTTCGCACACTCATGTTCTCGCTCTTTCTACTCAGATTCGCCATCGAATCTCAAAGTACATTACATTCACGTAAATAATAATTCCGCTAAACACAGTAATTTATCTCTATTTAGAGTTATATTCGTAGATGCTCTTGGGCAGGTACGGTGCCCGTACAGTCTGTACACTGTACATGGGTCAAGCTAGGCCCCACGCTGTGTCACATTACCTGAAAAAGGCAAGCCAAACCACAAGCCATCCCGCTTTAAAAACGATATATACCCCTATATAAACACATCACGCCATACATCTCCAACCGCCAAAATGTCAAAAGAACAAGGTTCGTTCGTCTTCTCGCTATAATACACAGCCAACTAACCTAGCAAAACCCACACGATAGTCTCCATCGACTCGCTGGACCTCCAGCAACTCAGCGGTCTCAAGAAGCAAATCACCGAGGATCTGGAACATCTTTCTGCCTCTTTCACTTCTCTCAACGCCGCACATGCCAAGTTCCGGGAGTCGCTTAGATGCGTGCAGTTACGGAAGGGGGCTGACGATGAGGAGGAGGAGGCTGCATTGGTGCCGTTGACTACGTCGCTTTATGTTAGAGGAGTGCTGAGAGATAAGAAGAGGGTTCTTATTGATATTGGCACTGGCTTTTTGGTGGAGAAGGTGAATTTTCATGGGAAGGGTGGATGAGATGTGGGAGATAAGATGAAGAGATTGAGGCTAACTAATGTTATACAGAGCCTGGATGACGCCGTGGCGTACTATGAGAGCAAGGTCACTGGCCTGACTAAGTCCCTCCAGGAACTCGAGGGTATAATATCGCAAAAGAGCATGCAAGCTCAAGCCGTCGATGAGAGTAAGCCCCCTCTTCCCCCTATCCTCTCTAACCACAAACTGACCCTCTTCCCAGCCCTCCGCCAAAAGATGATGGCTGCTCAAGCAGCTGGTAAGCCCATCGAGGCCACCGCCTAGTTAAATATACATACACCGCCCCCGTGGCTTGCATCTCTTCCATCTTGTGTCCCCGGACATGTGTCCTTCCGTCCACCTACCCCACTACCCATCATAACCCTGTTAGGGTCTGCTGACGTAACATGGATCCACTTATTCTAAGCTCTGGAGCTGGAGCTGTATTTAGTGAATCCTGAGAAGTGATGAAGTGAGTTGGAGAATAGGATTGATAAACAATAGCTACAATATGGCTTCCCGTATGCGCACGCTAAGGTCCGCTGTTAGACCGACAGTGGGATTCGCCCCCGTGGTCCCCCGGGCTCCGTTTGCCCCGCGCTTTACTAGCACTGGCATGTTTCCCTCCGGATCATCGATAAACCCAAACTAACCCTTCCCAGCTCCCCCAACGGCAGTCCCCTCGGGGAAAACTCTTGCCTACCGGCTGACGACGAGGGTGATTGCCTTCGGCGCATACACGGCCTTTGCTTTCTCTGCTGGCATGACCTTTAGCATGCTGAGTACCATGCCAGCATCCCTCTTTGGTCTTGCTTTCCTCTCGGATAAAGAGTCGTTGGAGAATCTCTCTACTGATGAAGCGGCTATTGAGGTTGAGAAGCGCATGTCTGAGTTGGATATTGTCAAGAAGCTTCGTGCGGATCCTACAATGAGTGAATGTCGACCTCACTCTCAGTTACCAGAGAAGGTCCGCAAGACAAATCTTACAGCCACCACCCTCGTTGGACCAACCATGCTTCCCGTACAGCCATTATCTTTCCGGAGTGCCGACCGACAGACGTTGACGACTATCGTCTTTCTGGGACATGACCTCTGCGGACACCCCGATATTGTTCACGGCGGGTTACTTGCGACCATGCTGGACGAACAATCTGGATTCTGCTGCATCCCATTGATGATGAGAAAGATGGCCGTCACTGCATACCTCAATGTGAATTACAGACGGCCCGCATACTCCGACAAGTTCTACGTCGTCAAGACAACCCTCAAGAACCTTGAAGGTCGCAAGGCCTTCGTCAAGAGTGTCATTGAAGGGCTAGATGGGAAGGTCATCGCCGACGCAGACTCCCTCTTCATCGAACCGAAATGGGCCAAGGTGAGTTTCTTCCAGGCTGACAGCGGATAAGTTGCGAGGCACGCTCTGTTCAAGCTAACCTGGGCAACCATAGTTCATGCCCCGCTTCATGTAAGCCTGTCTTATTCACATCGGAGATCCCCTTTCAACCCGGTAATACGGAGCGCCATGTCTCTTCATATACTAGCTGAACTCAGTCAGCAATACATTAAACTAAGAATAACCCTAATATCAATTCAATTGTCATTCTCAAATCAATCAATCCTCATCAGCCCCGCCAAGCTCAGCACGCCATCACGCCATCGCCTCCATCATTCCGCAAAAACCC